>BQNB010004514.1:76970-98531 GCA_026074375.1 Tanacetum coccineum | reverse complement strand
TCGGGAGCCCCGTAGGTAGTGAGCGCTACTCACCCGGATAGGGATAATCAGTCCCAAAAGATCTATTTATTCACTTGCGCTCCCTCAACCGGTCCTCCGGTCAAGAAATTGACAGTTCATGATAGTTCGGGGAATTAAGGTCTAAACGCTACTTAGGCAATACGTAAATAGGGGAAATCTCACATATGGTACTTGTGTCCAGTTTTAAAAACAAGCAATGTTTCTCACCCCAAGTATAAAACATTCATTCAAAACGAATAAAAGAGTGGGGCTATGAACTCATCTTGATTTAGTGAATTGAGGTAGTGAATAGTTTAGAATTAATTCACTCGGTAACGAACGACGATATACAAAAGCAACCTATGAAATGGACATTTGATTTAATATCGGATCGAAGTGAATTTATGGAAAATGCATCAACGTATACTAGTGTACTTTTGTTAATATATATCTAAAGATTAATGTTTGTGATCGTGTAGTAATAAAATGTTTCTGACGACCGCTTTGCTCGTTGACTGCTTCACGTGTCCTTGACGCTCCAGATCGTGTGTTAGGCATCTTCCTACAACATATCAACGTAACACTCGATGAGATTCCTAGGTGATGCGAGATTACTAACGGGGTTAAATAAAATTTACGGTTGATTCACATTGAAAATACATGATCGAACCATTTTCATGGAAACCCCATAACACATGATGCAAAAAAAAGCATAAGTAAATCAAATTATGAAATCATATCATAGATAAATATTTATTTCATATCATCGATCATTAGTGATTACATCACATTGATTTCAAAATACAAAAAATACAAGTTTCTAATACTACGGTTATCACTAAACGCTACTGGTCAATACTGCAACACTAATAAACATATCTAAGGACGGTAGCCCATGTGCTTCCTAGCACACGCCTCAAATCTGCCAACTCTTACTCGGTTATAAAATCAAAACCGTCGTATCTGCCTCAGCTCTCTCTGCATACGTGCCATGCCACGCTGGAGTCGGTCAACTCTCTCACTCTCAACACTCGCGGTGCCTCTAAGCCTCCTGTTATCCCTCTCTAACTCAGCAACTCTCTCAGTCAAAACAGTGACTGCCGACTCAGCCCCAACAATCCTATGTCCCTGCTCTCTCTAAGCTCCCTTAACGATCTGTATACGATAAACTGGAATAGCCTCGGTGTGATCATGGAACCTCTAAACTAAATCTCCCAATGTCTCATATTTAACCTATACTGCTCCCTCCTGAGCAGGCTCAGGGGTATCCTCTGGCATTATAGGATGCGCAGCCATCTCAACTCTTACCTCAACTGGGCCCCTCATACCCGTCTCACTCTCCTTTTGGTCAGCAGCCTCAACTACAACTCTAGTATCAATCCCTCTATCTCTAAGAGCATCCGCATAAGCGAAATACTCATCAATCTCAGCCTGAATCTTAGGGTCAATCTTAATCCTGTCGCTCCTCACAACATCAACATCCATCTCTAAATCAGCCCCTCTAGACCTAGACGGCTCAGAACTCTCATCCTTGAAGTCAACTCCCAATTTAACCTCTCTAGGTACATATGGTTCAAATCTATCCTCCGAACAATTCTCTAAATCCGTAGCTGTCTCAGAACTCCTAATCCTCTTAGGTGATGGTAAAAGATCAGGACGTTCATAAGACAATGCCCCAAGAGTAGGTGAAGATAACGGTACTGATGCAACAGGCAATCTACTCCTCTTGCGAGAACGGCTCGCAGAAGAAGAATCATGAGATGGTCTCTCGGAAATAGCAGATGAACGATGAACACTCGGGACCAAAGAACATAATCGATGACTAGATCTCGTACCCGATGGTGATGCTGACAATGAATGATCAGAAGATGAATGACTAGATGCAGAATCAGATAAAGCATCCGCAGGAGAATCCGAAGAAGTCTCTAACGATGAACTCGATGATGAAACCGATGATGAATCATCCGAAGAAAAATGATCCGACGAAGAATAATCAACTGAATGTCTCATAGCAAGACGTTGAGTGGGTAACGGTCCAACCCTCTTCCTCGCAGTCCTCATGTGTACCGGCCCATTAAGATGGTAGCGGTACGGTCGACCATAAGGTAGGCTGTCCCGGTGCAAGAACCATGACTCGACGTCGAAGTGCACCAGATGCTGTAGGTGACCTCTGAGTAGAAAGGGTAGTCTTAGTGAATGGTGTACCATGGGTAGGTGATGGTGGTGTATCAGGTGTATCGCTGTCTGTGGTGTCAGTCTGAGTAGTGTGGTGTCGGGAATAGTGGCAGGGATAGTACCGAACAAGATAACTCGTCCAGCAGGTGTCCCCACGCTATCCTTTGATGAATCCGAAGAAACTGAGATAACTAAAATAGCCATGACCTGCACAAGCAAAAGTTTATATAAATATCCTTTATACCAACCATGCATGATGCGGGAAAGAATGAACAAATGGGTGAATGAACGAATGAAATGAATGAATAGACCATCGGATGCAGTACCGCGAAATGAAATGCAATATAATTATAGTAATATTAGTTATACTTAGTATTTAATTACATAATATTTAATTATGTATACGTACTATGTAAAAATCACGTAAGGCACATAATCACGTAAGGATCACATACTGGTTATAGTCCAGACCTAGTTATATACTACCTGGTTCTCTATAACCTTGGCTCTTGATACCAATCTGTCACACCCCCAAATAGGGTCCCGTCCGATTTAGCGTCCGGGGGCGTGACGTTCATGACTATCTCAAGTACAAAGCATAAAGAACGACCTCTAAGGGTACGTTTGAAAAATAAACACTGTTGCATAAATTTAAAATATTAATAAGTTTACATCAATCAAATTTAAAAGGTTCAAAAGACAGCATGCGGAAGCTTAAATAAGTTCATCAATGGTATTTAAGATAAACATGGATAAAATATGGAAAACCGGTTCGGTAATAGACTTCATATAGTTCAAGCAACAACATCCATGCTAAGCACCTAAGAAAAACATGCTTAAAACGTCAACATAAATTTGATGAATTCATAGGTTTAGTTCAAACAATATTATAGTGGACCACAAGATATGAAAACGTATGCGACAGTTATAACAGATACAACTTCACATAAAAAGTATTTACGTTGCACTAAGCTCATGACACTGAAGCTAATAATGAAAGATAGCATGTACATTGCTATAAGTATTTGCTTGCCCTTACAGGTGTCCGACCAAGACCACCTAACCAGTTTCGACATGACATATATCCGTTTATCGGCAGCCATGTGGGTAGTTTGCGCTACTTACCCGGATAGGGATAATTAGTCCTAATAGATCTATTTATTCACTCGCGCTCCCTCGACCGGTCCTCCGGTCAAGAAATTGACAGTTCATGATAGTTCGGGCAATTGTGGTCTAACGCTACTTAGGCAACACGTAAATAGGGAAATCTCACGTATAGTAATTGTGTCCAGTTTTAAAAACAAGCAATGTTTCTCACCCCAAGTTATAAAACATTTATTCAAAACGAGTAAAAGAGTGGGGCTATGAACTCACCTTGATTTAGTGAATTGAGGTAGTGAATAGTCTAGAAATAATTCACTCGGTAACGAACGACGATATACGAAAGCAACCTATGAAATGGACGTTTGATTTAATATCGGATCGAAGTGAATTTATGGAAAATGCATAGGTGTATACTAGTGTACTTTTGTTAATATATATCTAAAAATTAACGTTTGTGATCGTGTAGTAATAAAATGTTTCCGTAAGTAAATGGGTAGAAATAATATGTATTTTAATATTACATAGATATATAACGTCTAAGTAAAAATATATATTTTATATATATTTTTATATATATATTGTTCGTCACTTAATTTAAATTCTCGTATCTCACTTTACCATGTACGTTTTCTAGTATTTACTAAGTATAGTGATTTATAAAAATTTCGGCATGACCCGTTCGTGTTTACACGTTTTTCCAAAGTCTTAGACTTTATTTAAAACCATTTTCAAACCACTTTCAATCCACTTTTCATAATTACAAATTATACATCATCAAATCCATTATTATTTGCAACGTCCAACGTTTAAAAATAATTAAACGTAACGCATCTAAATCGTATACTATTAAATAAGCTATTCGCGAACTTATCCAATAAGCTACACCGTAGCTTTACGCCTTGGTGTTTTGTATTTATGTTGGGCCTTGGCCCGTTAAGTCCGAAAATGTAGTTTTACTTATCCATTTAATCCGATAAGCAAAGCATTAAGCAATAAACATGTGACCTAAAAATAAGCTATCAATAAGCTCACAATAAGCCAAGTATAATAAGCCGAACCATATAAGCTCAAAAATAAAAAATGTAGTTTTACTTATCCATATAGTCCAATAAGCAAGACGTTTAAATAATAATCATGAGACTTAATAATAAGCTATCAATAAGCTCACAATAAACCAAGACAAAGACCCATTAAGCCGATCATGGGCCTTAAGTCACGATTTGGGCTTGTGTGTTGGGTCGAAGCCTTATAAGCTCACATGGGTCCATTAGTTAAGCTCGTTAAGCCAATAAGCATCGAACAAGTCCTTGGTTCATCAATAAGCTACAATAAGTTCTTGATAAGCCCAAGTAAAATAAGCCAAACCACTTGAGCTCAAGAATAAGCCCGTGGTGTTGTGCTTTCGGTGTGGGACGCGGCTAAAAACCCAAATAAGCTATATTCGACTTATTTATTAAGCCGAATAAATTTATTGTTTTGTCCTTGCAAAAATAAGCTAGAAAAGTAAGCCAACTAGTATAAGCCGAACATAATAAGCTACAAAATCATTTCCTCTTGTTTCCTAGTTTGGGTCGAACCAAACAATAAGTCCATTAAGTTCAAATAAGCCCTTCGTGGCTTATTTATAAGCCGAACCAATAAATAAGCTAATAGTACGTATTTTTATTATATAAAAATAACCACGATCACAAAACTATATTTTTCTTGTCCTTCTTTTATTATTTTCGAGCCATATGAATAACCTTTTAAGGTTTACGTAGTTTCAAAATCTTTATTTTTACGAAACGAGTTGTACAACTAGTATTTATGCATTAAGATGATCATAAAAGTACAAGTTTTAAAAAGATTAAGAGACTTACAAAAAAAGTGGTTTAGAAGGATGATTTATGACTAGAAACAACCCAAACGTTGTTTATAATTAACCCGAATACAAATAGTATTAACCACGAACAATATCTTCAAAGGTTTTTGATCAAGATTGAGGAAATTATGAGTTTATGTGTGTGTGTTAGGGTGGTTCGAACAAGAGAGAGCAAAAGGAAGAGAGAAAACTCAAAGTTTGTGTGTGAAATAATGAGAAGAGAATGAGATATGCATGTATGAATATATGGACAAGATTTTTGACACACCAAGTGTGTGTGTGTGAGTTGTATGCGTTGACTAGGAGACAAGAAACAAGAGAGGACTAATTTGATCTTCCAATGAGGTCTTACTGTGTACAAGAACTAGGCACATGGTGGCAAATGTGTCTTATTTGATTTCAAAATTCAAAATGGTATCCCAAGAGTGTGTGTGTGTATATTCAGTTACAATAAGCCAATGAGGAGGGGACCATTTGGTCTCCACAATTTAGGGACTTACTGGATGCTTTTGATTTAATTTCATGTTTACTCACTGCACAGCATCGTTATTAATTAAATCGATCACGCAAGCAACGGAAAATGAATAACGGCTTTACAAAAAATACTAAAATTTAAATATCAATTAAAAACGTAAAAACGCGTCTACTGACGAAAGACTACAATGATTAGATGTACAGATCACTTCCGGCAATGATTCTTAAATAATAACAAGACAACTTCCTGATTAAACGTAAAAATTAAATGAACGTCAAAAATTCAAATTATCAAACGAAAACGGCTATAATATTTGTACACCCGACAATGCGGAAACTCGGTGATGCAAACATAATGATCAATCATAACTCCAAAATACAAAACTAGAGAAAACTACATTGCCTATAAACTTTAGTGCTATGAGACACTTCAACCTTGAACAAACTCAAGTGATGTCCCATATCGAACGAAAATCATATTTCTTACCATTATTCTATATGACCACATAGGGGACCATAATCCAAACTTATTCCAAAATCCTAAATATTTCTGAAACTAAAAAATCAAACACAAGCAAGCAAGCTTTAATATGAAATTCCACATGGGGATATTTCTAAGTACTGTTATCAATCACCAAACTTACTCTCTTCCTTTTCACCTAAAAAATGATGCTCGAAAAATGTCAAACAATTAATGTTGGGTGAGCTCGTAGGTTTGACCTTAAACCCAAAAGATGTGCCAATATTTCAACAGTGGACAATAGTGCTATATGACAGTGAATATATGCAAACAACCTTAGCATCATCGCTAATCAATAACCATATGTCACTTACGCACCTAAAGGGCCTACCAGCTGGAGCACTAAAATTAGGGCAGGACCACACACAAACCTGGGTAGGCGTACCCATCCGCTCTAATAATCACACAAATACTGGGTAGGCGTACCCATCCGATCCAATAATCTCACAAACACTGGGTAGGCGTACCCATCCGATCCAAACAATCATGCATCACATAATATTCACATAGCAGTCATAAGCATTCAGTACATAACTTGGTCCTTTAAATCAAAAACCACATTTCGCACAGATCAATTCAAAACATTTCAAAACACATTTGAGTATCATTTTCCCCTAACGGAAAAACCAGTAAAAAGTGGGGCTACGAGAACTCACCTCAAGCAAGTCTTTAGCAACCAAATCTTAATCACACAAGCAAATGCAACGACGCCCGCACACGACCTAGTCCAGTTAATGTCCCAATTTAATCATCTAATTCCAAAACAATCTTCACGTTTGATGCATAGAGTTTAGACGCGTTGTACAATTACCCAAACTAATTTAGTGGTGTGAATGGTTGACGACTTACTCACAATCATATCATTCTACATTCCTCGATAAATAATTACTTATACCTATTTAGCGTAAAATAGATAAGTAATATAAAAATATTTTATAATTATTAATTATTAATCATATCTCCCAAGTCCATTCGGTACACATTAGTCACTTCTAAAACTAATCATTATACGGGTTTGAAATTGAAACGTTACTCATATAAAAACTTTAGAGAAGTTTCGAGAAAAATGTATATTTTTTCGTCTTTTAGTGAATTTATTAAATAACTAAATATCAATAATTTAAATGATTTTATTATTTAAATCAAAAATCATTTTTTTTTAAGAAATTTTATAAGTATAAATTTTTTACGAAATTTCGGACAGGACTACGTACGTTTATATACGTTTCCAAGGTTTCAAACCATTATTTTCAACATTTTTCACCATAAATTCGACATTTTTCGCAATTTACAAACGTCTCAATCGTATCGCTTACAACGCGGTTTTTCCCAAAATATCGTTCAATATCACTTCGTAAATACGGTATCAATTCACATTTCTTTGGGATACGACCCGGTAATCACTTACCGGTTAAAAAACGTATTATATTATATATATTTTTGTGTTTAAATTGCATTTAAATTTTGCCCTCAAGGATTATTTGTAATATTTCTATAATACTTTGATATATTATATATTCGTGAAATTGCTACCGATCAATAAGCCCCTCCATTAAGCCGCGGCTCAAATGGGCTTATTGGGCCGTGAGTCCATAAACTCCAAAATATGTATATTAAGCTTTAAGATAAGCTAATAAGCTACGTATCGCATTTCGTTACTACCAAAAGCCTTAAAAATAGTCCACAAACATACGCCATAACACAAAATAATCAAAAAGCACTTCCCTTGTGATTACCAAACAAGTCGTGAGCCATAGGCTCAAAATAAGCAAATAAATGCTTAAAAATAAGCCCGCAATAAGCTATACAAGCTATTATAAAAAATAAGCTATCTAGCAACATATATTATTCAACCATCACAACCACAACATCAAAGCTACAAAATTTTCCTTTTTCCTTTTTACTATTCACGAACCAAACACCCCTTAAATCATCCATTTTGTTTCTGAAAATCAATTTTCACAACGATCAACTTGTACAACTAACATCTATGCATCAAAATAAACCCAAAAGGACAAACGAAAATTAAACTTGAAAACTTACAAGAAAATCTTCAAATTTATAGATTTCGACACGAACCGGACAACCCAAACGTTGTTTAAATGAATAACCAAACACTAGAATCAACCCCAAATATTTATGTCTTCATGTTTTCTTGATCAATCTTCAAAAATTTATGTGTTTCTTGTTTGTTTTGTGTTCGGCCGGATATACACACACACACACACAAGTGTATGTGTTTTTTTTAAATGAAAAATGATGAGGAAATGATCTTAGTGGAAGCATATTTGTGTACAAATGGGACAATCTTGCTAAAAAAAGCCATGTTGTTCCCTTCTCTTGCTATGACCGGTCAAGGGATCCTAGGGAGTCCCGGGCCTTTCTTTTCGTGTCGGGATCACTTAAATGCTCGTAAAACTCAACCGTAAAATTTACCCCAAAGTTAATTAGCATTTTTATTCACTTTAAAAATACTTTTCCATTAACCTAGAGTATTCACATGACATATTTTCACTTTACACCCTTCAAAACTCAATTTGGACATTAACGGACGTGTCAGACTCGCTTTTCGGCATTTCTCAAAATTCACGGGTCAAACCACCCGGAATACACATAACACAATAATACCTTCCAAAAGGGATTATTAATCATAATAAACCTCAAATCATCACATATCTCATAAAAATCACCACCGTCAACACGGTACAAATCTGAATAAAAAGTCAAATAGTCAAATGACTATAAATGGAATATTAAGAACACAAAAAAGGCAAAGATTACATTCTACCCCCTTAAAAGAATTTCGTCCACGAAATTCAACTACTAACATCACTAAACAAATGCGGGTACTTTAATTTTATCTGATCTTCACGTTCCCACTTGAATTCAGGACCACGTTTCGAATTCTACCGAACCTTGACAATGGCAATCCTACTACGCTTCAACTTCTTAAACTCTCTTTTCAAAATTTCCACAGGTTCTTCCACAAAATTTAACTTAGCATCAACTCGAATCTCATCCAAAGGCACTTTCAGTGTTGGATCAGCTAAACACTTCTTAAGGTTCGACACGTGGAACGTGTCATGAACACCATTCAATTCCTCAGGCTCAGGCAATCTACTGATAGGCCACTATGGCTATGGTTGTCTTAATTGCACATACCTTTTACCTATAAAAACGAGCCTAAAATGACCAAAATATATCAAAAATACATTGTATTTATGTGTTTTGTGATTTATGATTGTGCATGTAACGGATATTCACTAAAGGACAAAAATAAGCCAAAACAGACAAAACCGAGCACGGGATTGGAAAGAGCGTAAAAAGTCAAAGTCAAAGTTAAAGTCAAAGTCAACAAGTCCAAAAGACGAAGCCAAACCGAAGAAATCTTAAATGGACCAACCCGTACCCAAGTTAATGGGTCGGGTCAGCCCATTAAACCTTTACTATAAGCCTTATATGATTTAAAAGCCCAAGACCTTTTTTAATCCTAAACCGGCCTAAAACCAATCCTAAGTCCATTACAACACTTAACCATTTAACCCATTAACCCCCTTTACACCGTTAGTCCTTAAAGTTTTACACTGTTAGTCTTTAAGGACTAACATGGTTAGTCCTTACACCCTAACCCCGTTACCCTTTACCCTGCCCCAGTTAAATATTAACCCAAAAAACAATTTTCCTGCCATGTCACTATTCATGTGTCTTCTCTCACCTCGACCCCCTGCTCACAAAATAAAAACCCATCACTCTCACCTTTAACCCCACTTCACAAACCAACAAATCCACCTTGGCAATCCTCTATTTTGTTATTTGGTTGATGGACAATGACTAGATTCATAGGGGCTATGATTATGAACTTGGAGCAAGCAAACGAATAGGCTATGATGAAGACATCGAGCTCTCTCTCACAAGAAACACACGGTTCCAGACCTAGATCCTTCTCATTAGGTATAAAGAGAAGGCCCATTGGCAGCTAAGAAAAGTAGTTTTTATCTAGTCTTAAGTAGTTTTTAGAATAGCTTATTTACTGTACTTTACTGCTTTTCAAATCAGCTTAGTGTAGTTTGTTTCAAGTCTTGTAAAAGTTTTTAAGTATTAATGAAATTTCAAGTTTATGCAAAATTCTGTTTTTAGTATTAAGAGAATGTTATATTTATGGTTCAATAAGCTCTAATAAGCTCTTATATAACCTGTTTTCATAAAGGAAATTAGACTTTAACACAGCTTTAAGCTTTTAAGAAAATTTCACCAAAAATCACCCCAAAAAGTACCACAACTTTATTTGGAGAGCTGGAGCTAGTTGATAAGTTCTTTTGAGCATTGCATAGCTTTGTTTAAGCAAATGCGATTGTAAGTTCTCATTTTCACTTTTATAACTTATTTTACTGTTTGCTTATTTTAGTGCTTATTTTCTGCTTAATTCTGCTTATTATTAATGTTTATTGTTCATTTATGCTCATTTGTTGTTTAGATATCATTTGATTATGTTTTCCATTAAAACTGTTAGTTTAGCTCTTAAAACTGCTTATCTATTTTGCTCATTAAAAAGTGCTTACCAGTTGTTGCAATTTGCTTAAAAAGCCTTAAGGTTGTTAGATTAATCACCCACCGGTTCCCTTCTAAATTTCTGGCTTATTTCAGTTTAGAATTACTTAAATGGATTTAGGAGAAGCTCAAATGGTGTTTCTGGAGTTAAGAAGGCGTAAATGGTCAAAACATGAGTATAAAAAACTGTTTTAGTCATTAAATCTAAAATTTGTCAAGCCTTCTAAAGTTTTTTCCTTTTAAGTTGTTTTAAGCTGTTTTTAAGTTTTTAATGTCTAAAAATAAGTTTTAAGGTTTTGACTACAAGTTCTTTAAATCTGTAGACTTGGAATTTGTTCAAACCTTTTTTATTTAATCTTTGCTAAAAAAATATTTTAAGGTTGTGTTTTGGCTTCCATTTGGTGTCAAATTGCAGTAGGAAAAAGTTGGTTAAGTAAACTTAAGTTTTGTGCAATTGGTATACAATCTGTCTAAGTGAATTTTTCAATTTTAAGTTTTAATAAGCCATTTTTCAATCTTAAATCTAGATAAGTTAGAGTAGGTTTTAGAACTTGAAATTGAAATCATAAGCTCATTGTAGTATGAACTTAATCTCTTTAAGCTTATTTTGTATTTTAGCCTGCTTTTGCTAGCTTATTTTGAGTCTGCAAAAAGCCAATTTTCCATTTAAAATCCAAATACTTAGTTAAAGTTAGCTTTTTGTCTTTGCTTTTTTTTTCTAGCTTTTTTCTTGTCCTATTTGCTTAATTCTTGTTTTTATGTGCTTATTGGGTCTCAAACTAAATCTGTTTTCACTTTATAGCTTATTTTCATTGCTTATTTGATCTTAATTTTGGCTTAAAATTTGGCAAAAACCCTTCTAACTGTTTGTCAGTTCCTACTGACTTAATGCTTTTCAGCCCTTTTAGCTTATTTTCTTTGCTTATTCCTTGTTCATTAGTGCTTATTTAGGTTTAGTAATCATCTGTTCTTAGCTTATTTGCATTTTTAGCTGCTTATTAGGTCTTAATC
Organism: Tanacetum coccineum; assembly: GCA_026074375.1. Taxonomy (NCBI): domain Eukaryota; kingdom Viridiplantae; phylum Streptophyta; class Magnoliopsida; order Asterales; family Asteraceae; genus Tanacetum; species Tanacetum coccineum. Next base: position 86,838 of record BQNB010004514.1, on the reverse strand, counting down.
TTAGTTTAAAAAGTAGCCATTAGTCTTGTAAAATGTCCTTGTGGTTATCTGTTTTAACATGCTTTTCAGTGCCTTTTTAGCTTATTTATCTGGCTTATTTTTGCTTAATAGTGCTTATTAGGTGTAGCTTATCATCTGTATTAGCTTATTTTTCTTTTCCAAGTGCTTTTTAAGTCTAAAATAAGCCAAGCAGTTTAGCTTTTTGTAACTTAGTTTAAAAAAAGCAATCTGTCACTTTTCTTTTGCTTATTACTAAGCTTATTTTCAATTTTCATAAAAAGTTGTAGTTTTAAAAAGTGCTTATTTTCAGTTGGTTTTTAAGATTTTCAAAAAAGTTTTTTAAAAAAATGGTTTGTAAAAAAAAAAGGTCACAAGGGTCGAACCTGTGACCTCCCCCTTTCTCATACCAACACCTTAACACACACCTCCACTACCAACTGCCCTTGGGTCTTTTTCGGTATAGCTTTGCAAAATTTAATATATAACCCTTTATTAGCCTTTTAGCTTATCAGCCATAGTTTGCTTATTTCCAGCTTATTCCAATAAGTTGTTGACCCCGTTTTATTTTTCTTAGGATTAGAATAGCTTAAAGTAATTTCTGTAATTTTTTCAGATTTTTTCAAATTAGTTTAGTATTTTTAATCAATTTTTTAGATTAAAACTGTTTTTAATTCATAATAAATTAAATAAAAGTCAAAAAAATATAATTATTTTTTCTAAAATTTTCTTTTATCATTTAGGAGTGTTAAAAATTAAATTTGCATTTTTAGGGTTAAATTTGAAGAATTTAGGTTTTCTAAGTCGCGTTTTAAATTTCCGTTAACGTTTTTCGTGTTTTAACTTTAATTGCTTTCGTTTTAGGCTTGCTTTTGCTTATTTTTGCATTTTAATTGTAGAAATAGAATCAAAAAAAATTATTGAATCATTTAAACACGCGATCACGAACTTAAACTCGATTCTCAATTCACGCCTCGTCGGGAAATAAAACGACCCGGGAAGGTTTTTTTGGACGTTACTTTGGATAAAAGTAATTCCTTCTTTAAAAACCTTACGGAATACACACTCTCCTTTTAATTGATATTTTGGTTATATATTATATATATGTATTAAGCAATTATTACTATATATATATATATATATATATATATATATTAATATATTACTTATATATTATATATACTAAAGAACCAAATCAATTTTTGGCGCCGCTGCCGGGGAGGATTGCTACGATTATCGTGTTTCGTCGTTCGGAAGATTAGTGGTTTGAAGACCCTTCCTCGTGAAGTTATCGCTTTCATTTGTGAATATTTCAAGTAATCAAAAATACCCAAAAAAAAATCAAAAAACAACAAAATCAACCGTTGTGTCACTTGTGATTTAGGCTCACCACGAACTTCGACCCGAAAGGAGAAGGTTTTTAAAACGCTTCGCGCTTACCCGCTCCTCCGCTTCTTTGTGCGTTTTCTAGAGAGCTACCGCGCACCTTTGACTATCGGTCCTAAAAAAAAATTTCTTTCATATTTATCTTTCATAAAAATCTAAAAATAATATTCTTATCCTCCTATTTGTTTAATTCTAATGTCGTCATACAACCGACGTGGTTGTTTCAAGTGTGGAGGTCCGTTTGGTGGTCTATATTGTCGACAATGTACTTGTGAGCGGTGTAGAAGAAATTATACAGATGAAGTTTGTGCTTTATGTTGTTATGAAGTTGAAAAAGCATTCGTTAATGATTCAAATCCAAACTCTTTCATTGATTCTACAAATATTTTCAACCCACCTCCACAACCCCAGACGTATTCTTATGAGTTTTGTGGAAAGGATGCTCATTATGGTTACGATTGTCCACCACAAGTCCCGCTTTTCTATGAGTCGGAACCGTGTTACAATCAAGACTTTGATAATGATTTCCCACAAAGTTTTCAAAGTAACCCACAACAATATCTTTGTTGTGAAAACTGCGGGGGTCCTCATGAGACTTTTCAGTGTCAACCGTTGAACCAAAATTTCTACGAACCTAATCTTTGTTATAATTCTATTTCTTCCGGTTTTGACCAATTCCAACCCCCGCAGTTTCCCGTCATTCATCAACCTCCTCAAGAAATGAGTATCCAAGATATGGAGGATCTGAAGCAGCAGTATTTAGATGAAATAAAAAGTTTTATTAATGAATTTCCGATTAAGGATTATCGTGATGAGAAGATTGATATTAAGATTAATGAGCGTAAGGAAAATTTCAATGGAATTAGTATTGAAATTAATAAAAAAAAGCTTCAGCAACTAGAGCAGGTGGCCAATCTTAGTACTTATCCTTCGCGACTTTTCAATTCTTTTTGCTACGACGATGATGATGATGATGACGAGGAGTAAACTATTGCAATCACACCCGTCTTACCAACCGAGGAGCCCGATGACTCTCTAAGTATGGGGGATGAGCATCTTAGCACTATTCCAGAAACAGAATCGGACGAATTAATAAAGTCTAGTGTTGAGAACCTTGTCCCAACCCTAAGTGAGTCCGAGGATTTATCCGATATTGAAAGTGAGTGTAATGTGCCCGTTTGTGATGATTTTACAACTGTCTCTAATCCTCTCTTTGATGCTGACAACGATTTTTCCTCTAGTGATGACAAGTCATTTTCTGATAAGGACGTTCCGAAAGAAAATTTCAAAATTTTTTCGAACCCTCTTTCGGATGAAGAAATCATTTCTACTAAGATAGATCCTCATCACTTTAATGCAGAATCTGATCTTATAGAATCTTTGCTTAATCAAGACACATTGATTATTTCTCCTCCTAAGTTTGATTCTCTTCTTGAGGAGTTCTCCGGTGAACTCGCTCATATAGATTTAATTCCACCAGGAATTAATGAAGTCGACTTTGATCCTGAGGAAGAAATTCGTCTTGTTGAGAAATTGTTGTATGATAATTCATCTCCTCGACCTCCGGAAGAATTTAATTCTGAAAATTCTGATATCGAATCTTTCTCTCCATCTCCTATCCCCGTTGAGGATAGTGACTCTCTTATGGAGGAGATCGATTTATTTCTTGCTCCGGATGACTCGATACCACCGAGTATTGAGAATGACGACTATGATTCGAAAGGGGATATTCTTTTTCTTAAAGAATTGCTTAGCAATGATCCCCTTTCACTTCCTGAAATTGAGTCATTTCACTTTGATCGTTATTATGTTCCATCTTCCCCTCGTCCTCCTGAGAAACCACCGGATAATGATGATGTTTACTTTGATATTGAGCCTGATACGGGAGTTTTTACAAAAGTGGTGGATGATATTTCTGATAATTCGACAAGAGAACTTTATGTTCATGTGCCTAATGTTTTAACCACCATTCCCATCATTTCTCCAATGTTTGACACTTTGCTTCCATTTTCATCCGAAAATGACGACAAAGTTTTCAATCCTGGAATTCTTGCTTCTAATGAGGAGAAATCTCCTCATCTCTTATCTCATCGGGGCTTTAAAGCTTTCCATGTCATTTCTGATTTTTCTGAAAGCCCGATGATGATCTATGGAGAGGACATTCCTATCTTGGATTCATGTTTTTTGGTTTTTGTTGTATGTCCATAATTGCCCTGGATTATGAAGCATCTCGTGCTCGTGGTTTTGTCCGTCGTTCATTCGAGCTTCAAGGTAGGCAACCCATGCTTATCCTAATATATTTAGAATAATAGTAATGAATAAGTGTGATGTGAGGAGGTTCGCCTCTTCCATTCTTTTGTTTTGTGGTTTTTGTTGTATGTCCAGGATTGCCTCGAATTATGAAGCCTCTCGTGCTCGTGGTTTGTCGTCGTTCATTCGGAGCTTCAATCATTAGCTTGATTACGGGAATCCATTATCCATCTTATCGACTAACGTTTATCTTGGTAGCAACTTAAGAAATGGCTGTTGATTTACGTTAGGAGACCCTCTTAAAACATTAAGGACAATGTTCAATTCTAGTATGGGGGGATCTATCGATTGATTACTGGCCTACAGCGTTGTTTTTATTGTCATCCCGTTTTTTACACACCAAAATACCAAAAAAATGAAAAAAATTTAAAATTTTCAAAAAAAATTAAAAAATAAGTGTGTTTTGTCACAATGTTTGACTTTCCTGCTGGGTAGAATAAGAATAAATTTTGACTCGATCGAGCGTGTTGAGCTCTAGCTTGTCCCTTAACTTTTAGACTAAGCATTTGGGAATCTTTTTGTTAAAGATTTTAAATTTGCGAAGAACGAGAAATAATAGAGTTGAATATGAGTTAGATGCTTAAAATCAATGATTAGTCTGGTAATCTTAAGAGCTCATAAGTGTAGTTTGTTTGGCTTTTTCTCTCATAAGCTCCGCTAAAAACCGGACCTAATAATAGTGCTCTTTTCGAAAATTAAACTTAATGACAACAAATTTTTAATTTAAAATTTATTTAGTCTTAGTTTAAATTTATACTTAAATTTTCTAAAAAGAAATTTTCTCTATATATCATGTTTTTAATGTCAAAAAAGAGAGAGAAATAGGGTAACAACAATAATAATAAAAATTGTGGGCTGATAAAAGTTTGTTGCATCTTGCCGGCTCACAACGAGTTGTAGCCCTTCTAATAAGCCCATTAGTAATAAATAAAATCCTGTGACTGATAAAAGTTTGCTGCATCTTGCCGGCTCACAACCGATGTTGCAGCCTTCAAAAAGGTCGAGGATTTCCTTGGTTTAAAAGGTATAAGTATAATTATATTAATGTTAAGTGTGATTTAATAAATATAGGGAAAATCTCTTTTTCTTAAATTTAAATATGCTTTTGAACTAAGACTATTTCGTTTTAAGTTATAACTAAATTATGTATAAAACGGGAAATCCAAGGGTTTTGAAAACCGAAGGTCCGTTTGAGGGCTCGATACTAGGTCTTTGTGGGTGTCAAAAAGCCCTAGTCACTTCGCCGCAAGGTAGGGATGTGCCGAGACAAAAAGTTGCTACATGGGAATGATCTCGCTTCAAAACTCTTTACTTTAGGGTGGAACGTTGAAGATAGAGATTTTATAAAACGTTGATCCATGGTTGAAAAATTCGTAAACAAGCAATTCACATAAGAATAATATATTGTCGGGAGTGAAAAGTTTAAATTTCAAATATGAGTATTTTGATTATGTTAGCCACTCTTAATTTATTTGACGGTGATTTCGTTTTTGATCTTGGTTTGGGACAAGTGAAAATCGGAGACGATGAATTTATCCTTTTGGGCATTTTAGGATTAAAGTGCTTCTTGTTCTGTGACCCTAAAAGTTATAAAAATAACGAAAGTCCAAACATGTTAGTTAGTTGCTTAAAAAGAAAAGTACAAAAAAAGGAAAAATACAAAAATATGTGTGGTAATAAGTGTAGATTTATAAAAATGGTCAAAACGGGGCTTTTCAAAGCTAGTGATTCTTTAATTCCCCTTGATGAACACTTAGCTACTTTTCGAGGTAATTAGTCGAGGGGGATTAAGATTCTTGGTTTTCTAAAGTGTTTACTTATGGCATTGCGTGAGGACATGACAATAGTTTAGTATGAGGGATTTTGGTATGTGCTTAATTACACATACCTTTTACCTATAGTAACGAGCCTAAAATGACCAAAATATATCAAAAATACATTGTATTTGTGTGTTTTGTGATTTATGATTGTGTGCAGGTAACGGGTATTCATTAAAGGACAAAAATCAAACCAAAACGGACAAAACCTGACAGACAGGATTCGGAAAGAGGTAAAAGTCAAAGTCAAAGTTAAAGTCAAAAAGTCAAAGTCAACAAGTCAATGACGAAGCCAAAACCGAAGAAATCTCTAATGGAAACCGTACCCAAGTTAATGGGTCGGGTCAGCCCATTAAACCTTTACTATAAGCCTTATATGATTTAAAAGCCCAAAACCTTTTTTAATCCTAAACCGGCCCAAAACCAATCCTAAGCCCATTACAACACTTAACCATTTAACCCATTAACCCCCTTTACACCGTTAGTCCTTAAAGTTTTACACTGTTAGTCCTTAAGGACTAACATGGTTAGTCCTTACACCCTAACCCCGTTACCCTTTACCCTGCCCCAGTTAAATATACACCCAAAACAATTTCACAGCCTAAGACAACTTTTCCCATAGAGTCCCCTCTCACCTCGACCCCTGCTCCAAAATACAAACCCATCACTCTCACCTTCAACCCCACTTCACAAACCAACAAATCCACCTTGGCAATCCTCTATTTTCTTATTGGTTGATGGGACAATGACTAGAATCAAGGGCTGTGATTCATGAACTTGGAGCCAAAGCAAAATGAAGGGCTATGATGAACTTCCCCCCTGAGCTCCACTCTTCGAGCTCACTCACACAAGAAACACACCTTCAAGACCTAGAACCTTCTCATTCGGCTATAAAAGAGAAGACCATTGGCAGCTAAGAAAAGTAGTTTTTATCTAGTCTTAAGTAGTTTTTAGAATAGCTTATTTACTGTACTTTACTGCTTTTCAAATCAGCTTAGTGTAGTTTGTTTCAAGTCTTGTAAAAGTTTTTAAGTATTAATAAAATTTCAAGTTTATGCAAAATTCTGTCTTTAGTATTAAGAGAAGGTTATATTTATGGTTCAATAAACTCTAATAAGCTCATATATAACCTGTTTTCATAAAGCAAATTAGACTTTAACACAGCTTTAAGCTTTTAAGAAAATTTCACCAAAAATCATCCCAAAAAGTACCACAACTTTATTTGGAAGATAAGCCAAAAAAGGATGGGCTTATGGACCCCACCAGCTTATCTTTGATAAGCTGGAGCTAGTTGATAAGCTCTTTTGAGCATTGCATAGCCTTGTTTAAGCAAAGGCAATTGTAAGTTCTCACTTTTCACTTTCATAACTTATTTTACTGTTTGCTTATTTTAGTGCTTATTTACTACTTAATTCTGCTTAGTTCTGCTTATTATTAATGTTTATTGCTCATTTATGCTCATTTGTTGTTTAGATATCATTTGCTTATGTTTTTCATTAAAACTGTTAGTTTAGCTCTTAAAACTGCTTATCTGTTTTGCTCATTAAAAAGTGCTTATCAGTTGTTGCAATTTGCTTAAAAAGCCTTAAGGTTGTTAGATTATCATCTGTCTTTAAAATTCTTGGCTTATTTCAGTTTGAATTAGTTTTAAAATGGATTTGGAATGCTCAAAGGGGTGTTTGGGTTAAGAGGTGAAATGGGTCAAAATGAGTATAAAACTGTTTTGGGTCATTAATTTAAATTTGTCAAGCCCTTTTAAGTTGTTTTAAGCTGTTTTTAAGTTTTTAAAGTCTAAAAATAAGTTTTAAGGTTTTGACTACAAGTTCTTTAAATATGTAGACTTGGAATTTGTTCAAACCTTTTTTATTTGATCTTTGCTAAAAAAATATTTTAAGGTTGTGTTTAGGCTTCCATTTGGTGTCAAATTGCAGTAGGAAAAAGTTGGTTAAGTAAGCTTAAGTTTTGTGCAATTGGTATACAATCTGTCTAAGTGAATTTTTTAGTTTTACGTTTTAATAAGCCATTTTTCAATCTTAAATCTAGATAAGTTAGAGTAGGTTTTAGAACTTGAAATTGAAATCATAAGCTCATTGTAGTATGAACTTAATCTCTTTAAGCTTATTTTGTATTTTAGCCTGCTTTTGCTAGCTTATTTTGAGTCTGCAAAAAGCCAATTTTCCATTTAAAATCCAAATACTTAGTTAAAGTTAGCTTTTTGTCTTTGCTTTTTTTTTCTAGCTTTTTTCTTGTCCTATTTGCTTAATTCTTGTTTTTATGTGCTTATTGGGTCTCAAACAAAATCTGTTTTCACTTTATAGCTTATTTTCATTGCTTATTTGATCTTAATTTTAGCTTAAAATTTGGCAAAAACCCTTCTAACTGTTTGTCAGTTCCTACTGACTTAATGCTTTTCAGCCCTTTTAGCTTATTTTATCCTTGTTCATTAGTGCTTATTTAGGTTTAGTCAATTATCTGTTCTTAGCTTATTTGCATTTTTCTTTGTGCTTCTTGGGTCTAAATAAGCCCAACAGTTTAGCCCTTTAGCCTTTTTAGCTTTTAACCAAAACTGTCATTTTTAGTTAGCTTATTTCTATCTTCTTTGCTTCTTTACAGTCTGAAGTGCTTATTTTCAATTGGTTTTTAAGATTTTCAAAAAAGTTTTTAAAAAAATGGTTTGTAAAAAAGAGAGGTCACAAGGGTCGAACCTGTGACCTCCCCCTTTCATACCAACACATTTAACACCAAACTCCTCTACCAACTGCCCTGGAGTCTTTTTCATTCTTACTTTGCATAATTTAATATAAAAACCCTTTATTAGCCTTTTAGCTTATCAGCCATAGTTTGCTTATTTCCAGCTTATTCCAATAAGTTGTTGACCCCGTTTTATTTTTCTTAGGATTAGAATAGCTTAAAGTAATTTCTGTAATTTTTTCAGATTTTTCCAAATTAGTTTAGTATTTTTAATCAATTTTTTAGATTAAAACTGTTTTTAATTCATAATAAATTAAATAAAAGTCAAAAAAATATAATTATTTTTTCTAAAATTTTCTTTTATCATTTAGGAGTGTTAAAAATTAAATTTGCATTTTTAGGGTTAAATTTGAAGAATTTAGGTTTTCTAAGTCGCGTTTTAAATTTCCGTTAACGTTTTTCGTGTTTTAACTTTAATTGCTTTCGTTTTAGGCTTGATTTTGCTTATTTTTGCATTTTAATTGTAGAAATAGAATCAAAAAAAATCATTGAATCATTCAAACACGCGATCACGAACTTAAACTCGATTCTCAATTCACGCCTCGTCGGAAAATAAAATGACCCGGGAAGGTTTTTTTGGACGTTACTTTGGATAAAAGTAATTCCTTCTTTAAAAACCTTACGGAATACACACTCTCTTTTTAATTGACATTTTGGTTATATATTATATATATATATGTATTAAGCAATTATTACTATATATATATATATATGTGTGTGTGTGTGTGTGTGTGTGTGTGTGTGTGTGTGTGTGTGTGTGTACAGTTTAAATTATCAAATCAATTTTTGGCGCTGCTGCCGGGGAGGTGTGTGCGATTATCAAGTTTACGTTTGAAGATTAGTGTTTGAAGACCCTTCCCCGTGAAGTTATCGCTTTCATTATCAAGTAATCAAAAATTCTAAAAAAATTGAAAATCAACAAAATCAACCGTTGTGTCATTTGTGAATTCGGCGCACCTTTAGATTACAAACTATAAAAGAGGTATAAGGAGGGTTGATCCGATGAACTTTGACCCGAAAGAAGAAGGTTTTTAAAACGCTTCGTGCTTACCCGCTCCTCCGCTTCTTTGTATGTTTTCTAGAGAGCTACCATGCACCTTTGACTATCGGTCCCAAAAATATTTTTCTTTTATATTTTTCTTTCATAAAATCTAAAAATAATCTTCTTATGCTCCTATTTGTTTAATTCTAATGTCGTCATACAACCGACGTGGTTATTTCAAGTGCGGAGGTCCGTTTGGTGATTTATTTTGTCGACTGTGTACTTGTGTGCTGTGTAGAACAAATTATATGGATGAAGTTTGTTCTATATGCTGTGTTAAAGCTGGAAATTCATTCGTCAATGATCCGAATCCTAATTCTTTCCATGATTCTCCATACTTTTCAACCACCCTCCACAACCCAGATGTATTCTTGTGAGTTATGTGGAAACGATGCTCATTATGGTTACGATTGTCCACCATAAGTCCCGCTTGTCTATGAGCCAGAACCGTGTTACAATCAAAACTTTGATAATTTTTGTGAGGCCCAATGAATAGATCTTCTTAGCTTGTTAAGGCTTAGTTAACTTGAATAGATTCAAACTAACTATATGAGAAACTATGATT
>BQNB010004514.1:57691-75326 GCA_026074375.1 Tanacetum coccineum | reverse complement strand
TAGGCGGTAATCCAGATAGATCATTCAGGAATACCTTAGGAAAATCTCCTACCACAACAATCTCTTCCTATTTCTTATCACTAGCCTTAGCACTCATCAACAATCTTGCTTTCTCTTCCGGTCTCTCTCTTACTACTCTAAGTACCTTGCCATCTGGTAGTGGTATCCTTACTACCTTCTCATGGAAAATTATTTCAGCCTTATAGTTAGAAAACCAGTCCATACCTATAATCACGTCAAAACTCCCATGTCCGAAAGGTATCAAATCGATGTCAAAGACATGACCCTCGATTTCCAGTTTGCAACGCTTAATAACTTTATCAATCTCTACTAGCTGCCGCTAGCTAACTAAATCACATATCAAACCTAAGTCACTGGATCAAGCCTAATAGAGGTATAAAAGTGAGTAGAAAACAAAACTATAGTCGGCACCAGAGTCAAATAAGGTAGTTGCAAAATGATTGTTCAAAGTAAACGTACCCGCCACAATGTTTGGATCCTGGCGAGCTTCCTTTGCTCCCAACATGAATGCCCTACCCCTAGCCTGGTTCCTTTGGTTTCCACAACCCTAACCCCACCGTTAATACAGCAACTTATTTGATGAATTCTTCTCCGGGCCCGTGCCCGTATTCAATCTAGGACAAGCTGACCTGACATGGTCCGGTACTTCCCACCTCATAACATGCCTACACAGTTGCTTTTTCTAGCATTGACCGAGGATTCACATTTCACGCACACCTCTATAATAAGTAATATGGTGGGGTTTATGTAGCCTGCCAATTCCCAAGCGCGGTTACAGATGAAGCAATGTCGACCAAGGTCCACCGGGTACATGGTAGGAGTTGTAGGTGGTACACTTGGGTCCAATACACCGAATTCTAACTTAATCTTTTTAGCCTACAGGGTTTACAGTGAAGCAAAAACATTCCCAGCCTAGTCCTCTATTAATCAACCCTTCCACCCTATCCTGCTAGGTTCCCCACATTTCTCTTTTCCTCAACCTTCTTAATTGCTCTCATTTCTCACAACAAAAATTTACGCTCATCATTATAGTGGCACCAGAATAATGCAACTGCCTACTGCATAGTCTTTGCTCCGTTGCTTTGCCTTACCATCCTGTCGGATTTGAGGAGGCAAGGCCATACACATACCTCTTAATCATCCTACTCTCAAGTTACCAAATGTGGAACTAACCTAGCCAACTCATGAAACCTATCATAAACGCAGCATAGGCCAGCCCCCACATGTGTGATTCCACAACTCAAATTCCAACTTTTGCATCTCATGACTAGGACAAAACTCTTCTATCATCATAAACTTAAAGTCATTCCATGACATACTAATAACAACTTCCTAGCTTAGCGTACGGATCTGAGAGTCCCACCACGTTAAAGCCTTACCCACAAATGAACCAGCCGTGTATATCACTTTTTGGTCAATACTACAACCACTCATATCATGCACAGATTCCATTTTCTCAATCCAACGAGTAAGAACTACAACACCTCCCTTACCATCATATTCCTTAGGGTTACAAGCTAAGAACTCCTTATATGAACAACCTACCCGGTTGCCATTTACTAACACATTCCCCATGTTTTCCTGAACGTTCTCATTAACCACATTACCATTTTGATTTCCAACATTTCCTCGATACTAACCTGAGCCAACATGGCGGGTAAGAGGTTCTGCAATTGTTGGGCAATGATCGTTGAGAAGTCAGGTGCACCCCCATTGGCTCTCTCTACATTCCCATTGACTCCCTCTACACCCCCATTAGCTCCCATACCCTGGTCATTTCCTTGACCATTCAATTCATCAACACGCTCATCATTACCTTCCCTAGGTCTTCTACCCCTTCCACCACTACCAACCCCCGATTCACAACAATCCGTTCCCCCTCCTAAGATTCGGCACAGGCCAGGCCAACACCTTCGGGTCCTCATCCTTGGCGGCATTATCTATACGAGGGAGAACATGGGCAACGTTAGGTAAGTGGGAAGACTAATATATATAGAATATCTTACTATATATACCGATATACACATAACACCACCCTACGGTGTCAACATCGATTTGTGTGAACCACAATACCAAGTATGAGTAGAGTTTGTGATAAACGCTTATAATTACGTTTGGCCACCCTAACTTATATTCGCATCCTTTTCCCATTCATATTCAATTATGAGCCTAACCATTTCAATGACGGACATAACTAAGGCACCGAACCAAGAGACACACAAAGGCAGCACCACAAGTCGAACACTACCACATAGATCCTAACCGACTAAACGACATATCTTAGGTTATAGTCTAGGCAAATCCACCTAGTTCTTTATAACCCCGGCTCTTATTGCCAATCTATCACACCTCGACAATAGCGGAAACTCGGGAATGCAACATAATGATCAATCATAACACAAGATACAAATAGACGAAAACAACATTACAATACACGTCCAAGTGCTATTAATGAAGAACGCATCAACCTTGAACAAACTCAAGTGATGTCCCAAATCGCAACTAAAATCCACAATCTCTTACAATTATTCCAATGCCCTCACAGGGGACCAAAATCCAAACTTATTCCATAACATCCAAAACTAGAATCAAAATAACAAGCAAGCAAGACTTCAAACGAAATTCCACTCGGGATACTTCTAAGTCTGCTATCAATCACCAAACTATTCCTCTTTCACTTCATCTGAAAATGATACTCAAAAACGTCAATAATAATGTTGGTGAGCTCGTAGGTTTGACACTTACAACCCAAAGTTTTCGCCAATACTTCAACAGTGGACAATAGTGCTATATGACAGTGAATATATGCAAACAACTCTAGCATCGCCGCTAATCAATAACCATATGTCACTTACGCACCTAAAGGGCCTACCAGCTGGAGCACTAAAATTAGGGCAGGACCACACACAAACCTGGGTAGGCGTACCCATCCGCTCCAATAATCACACAAATACTAGGTATGACTTCACCCATAGCCGATCCAATAATCTCCAAACACCTGGGTAGCCACCATGCCGAGATCCAAACAAATCATGCATCACATAAAATTCACATAGCAGTCATAACACAATCTTGGTCCAAAAAACAAAACACATTTCGCTACAAAGTCAATTCAAAACCATTTGAGTACATTTACCCTCAACGGAAAAACAATAAAAGTGGGGCTACGAGAACTCACCTTAAGCAAGTCTTTAGCTACCCAATCTCAATCATACAAGCAAATGCAACGACGCCCGCACACGAGCTAGTCCAGTTAATGTCCCAATTTCATCATCCAATTCCAAAACAATCTTTACGTTTGATGCATAGAGTTTAGACACGTTGTACAATATCCCAAAACAGTTTTATAGTGTGTGAGGTTGAACAACTTATCTCCGGCACAATCATATCGATCTCATTCTCCGTATAAATTACTACTATACTATTTAGCATAAATATAAAATTAATATAATACATATTATATACATTATATTATACATATATCTCGACAAGATCATTGGTAACCTTTAGATCACGTTCAAAATAGTCATTATACGGTTGAAAATGAAACGTTTACCCATAATAAACATTTTAAAGAAGTTTTGAGAAAATTTATATTTTCGTCCTTTAGTGAATTTATTAAATAAGGAAAATAAATAAATATTATTTTATTATTTAAAAATCAAAAATCAAGTTTTTAAAAAAAAAATAAGTATAAAGTTTTTACAAATTTTTGACATGACTCGTACGTTAAACAACGTTTTCCAAGTTTTTCAAACCTTATTTTTAACATTTATCACAAATTCCCGACACTTTTCGACAAAATTCCAAAATCTCAACATTAAGCCTTACCACACTTCCTCTAAAATATCATTCCAATATCACTTCGTAAATACATATCCCACTTTCAAAAGTCCGTCAAAATCTCATAACTACTAAATATCGCTTATTGGGCCAACAAGGGTCCACTAGGACATTTAAAATCAACAATACATCTAAGTCCATACCAAAGTCCATATTACATATATAAGTAAATATACTTATATGTAAAAATAATCAGGACCACATAAGCCCCTCCATTAAGCCGCGGCTCAAATGGGCTTATTGGGTGAGGGGAAAAAAACGGAGGGGGGGGGACCGTGAGAGTTCATAACGCCAAATACTATTTAAGCTTTAAGATACGCTATTAACGACATATCGCATTTGGATACTATTTGGTTACTACCATAAGCCTCAAAAATAGTCCACAACATACGCCATAACACAAAAATAATCAAAATCACTTTCCTAGTGATTTTGGGAATCCATTCGTGGCCTATAAGCCCAAATAAGCCAAGAAATAGCTTAAAAATAAGCCCGAATAAGCCATACAAGCTACTATAAAAAATAAGCATTCTAGCATCATATATTATTCAACCATCACGACCACGACATCAAAACTACAAAAACCCTCTTTTTCCTTTTCTTTTTACACGAACCAAACACCCCCTTTTTCTTTCGTTTCGCTTCCAAAAATCAATTTTCACAACGATCAACTTGTACAACTAACATCTATGCATCAAAATAAACCCAAAAGGACAAACGAAATTTAAATTTGAAAACTTACAAGAAAATCTTCAAATTTGTAGATTTCGACACGAACCGGACAACCCAAACGTTGTTTAAATGAATAACCAAACACTAGAATCAACCCCAAATATTTATGTCTTCATGTTTTCTTGATCAAACTTCAAAAATTATAAGAGTGTGTGTGTTGTAGGTGCGGACGAACACAAGAGAGAAGGGAGAGGATATTTTTTTGATTTTGAAAATGAACTATGTGTAAAAATGAGGATAAGGAAAGCATCTTATGTACAATTTGGACAAGGTTAGCTAAAATTAAGCCACCTTGTCTCCCTAGTCTTCTTTTGACCGGCCATGGTATCCCATGGGGTCTCGGGCCTTTCTTTTCGTGTCGGGATCACTTAAATACTCGTAAAACTCAACCGTAAAATTTACCCCAAAGTTAATTAGCATTTTTATTCACTTTAAAAATACTTTTCCATTAACCTAGAGTATTCACATGACATATTTTTACTTTACACCCTTCAAAACTCATTTGGACATTAACGGACGTGTCGGACTCGTTTTTCAGCATTTCTCAAAATTCATGAGTCAAACCACCCGGAATACACATAACACAATAATACCTTCCAAAAGGGATTATTAATCACAATAAACCACAATTCATCACATATCTCATAAAATCACCACCGTCAACACGGTACAAAAATCTGAATAAACTGACAAAAGTTAAATAGTCAAAGAACTATAAATGAAATATTCAGAACACAAAAAGGGCAAAGGTTATAAAATCGTCCTCCAAGAATCGTCAAATGAAAACATCCTAAGATCTTCCAAGCTTCTTCTCATCAAATATAACCTGTAATCAAAGACAAAGACAACTACACCAAGCATAAAATGTGCGATATAATAATATACAGTGTGAAATTAGGGTTGACTCTATAAAGCAGTAAAGATAGGATGAGAGAATTGTTAAACTCATGGTTTTGCAGGTTTATAAAAGAATTACAACTTTCTTAAGTGTTGTACAAGTTATATTTTCAATAATACTTAAAATTTTTGAGTTTTCCTGTATCTGGGCGTTTGACGCCGTTAGGGATATCCTAACCCCGTCACAAGTGTCGCGGTGACGGCGTCGCGTGTAAATCGTGACGCCGTCTCCACACTCTGTGAAAACTCATTTTTCGTTTTTGATGAAAAATTTCATGCACTCATCTTTTTAAGTTATTTTCCTGTACAAAATGTTGCATAACAACTTGAGAATTAACAATTCAATCATATGACTCGAAACTGACGCGGATTAATCTAAACAATTTATTTTAAATGTTTGAATTTGGTTCTATAAACTGGATATTTCCCCTACACTTATTTTGTTGCAAAATACATTTAATTGCAAATAAGACAAAGTTACAAACAAACAAAGCATGATTACAAAATAATTCAAACATAATAAAACAAACAATAAAGAATTAAAACACAATACACTCCTAATATGCGAGAGAGTAAATTGCATAAATCGTCCTTAAAGTTTGGCCATGTTGCATGTTTTGTCCCAAACGTTACGAAAGTGCAATGATCGTCCATGTGGGAAACCTTTAGTGCAAGTATCGTCCCTGCGGGGACAATACTTGCACCAAAGGTTTGCCCAAAGGTTTCCCCACATGGACGATACTTGCACCAAAATGCGGGAAAAGTAAATATTGGGTTGCCTCCCAAAAAGCGCTTTTCTTTATTTACGAGTCTTGTAGCTAGACTCGAAGTCACACGTCCTTACGTGACTTCACCTTCATCGTCCATCTCACCTTTCACTTTAACAAGAGCAGGATGCTTTCCTTTGAAATTTTTGCTCTTCCATGGGTCGAATTTCATCTCCCTCTCTAGGTGAAGTTTTATCCTTTCTTCCCATTCCAGGACTAATATATTTACAGTCATAGTGGGGGATATAGGAGTTATGTCGTTCTTAACTCCTTTCTCGATCTTACAAAGGGACTCAGGTATCCTATGGAAACTTATCTTACTCTTTCTAGATCTTAGAGTTATGGTGCCCTTATCGAACTTAATTACGGCCTTGGCCGTTGTTAGGAATGGTGTTCTCTCTTTTCGTCCTCCTTTATATCCAAAATCACAAAGTCCACGGGGTATACATGCTCTGCAACCTCAACTAATATGTCCTCAGCTATTCCTAAAGAGTAGATATACGAGTGGCTAGCTAGTGAGAGTCTAATGTCCGTCTCCGCAGGCCTCTTGTCGGTTAGTTTCGTATAGGTAGAGAGGGGCATGACATTTACGTTAGATCCTTGGTCAACTAGGGCGTTTATGTGTTTCAGTCCTCCTATGTTACAGGGTATTTTGAAGTTTCCTCCTATAATCATGCTTTGTTTGTTCGTAACTTCGTCTTATTTGCATTCAAATGTATTTTGCAACAAAATAAGTGTAGGGGAAATATCTGGTTTTTAAAACCAAATTCAAATATTTAAAATAAATTGTTTAGATTAATCCGCGTCAGTTTTGAGTCACATGATTGAACTGTTAATTCTCAGGTTGCTATGCAGCATTTTTTACAGGAAAATAACCTATAAGAATAAGTGTAGGAAATTTTTCATCAAAAAAAAAATGGAAAAATTATTTTCACAGAGTGTGGAGACGGCGTCACAATTTACACGTGACGCCGTCACCACGACACCTGTGACGTGGTCAGGATATTCCTAACAGCGTCAAACGCCCAGTTACAGGAAAACTCGAAAATTTTAAGTATTTTAGAAAATAAAACTTGTATAACACTTAAGAAAGTTATAGATCTTCTATAAAGCTGCAAAACCCTGAGTTTAACAATTCTCTCATTCTATCTTTACTACTTTATAGAGTCAACCCTAATTTCATACGGTATATTATTATATCGCACATTTTATGCTTGGGGTAGTTGTCTTTGTCTTTGATTACATGTTTTATTTAATGAAGGACGCTTGGAAGTTCTTAGGAAGTTTCATTGGATGATTCTTGGAGGATGATTTAACAAGTTATCGCATGTTTCTTCTCCATTATTGAGCAAACCAGGGGAGTACTAGTTTCTTTTACTTGTTTTCTTTTCCCTTTATTCGTTCTTATGGGTACTTCTATAGAACATTGTGGACAATGTTCAACTTAAGTGTAGGGGGAAAATAAGCCTTAGAAACTGTTCTTTCATTTGCCATTTGCTTTGTCCTTAAAATGATGGGTAATATATCGAAACATAGCATAAAAAGGTAATTTTGACCAAATTTTTTTTATGACACATACCGAGTATTAATAGCGTCTCATGGATAGGAATGTATATGCCTAGCAAAAAAACCCTCAGAATTCCACCACAAAAATGTAGGTTCAACCCCTTTAATATCAAAGGAATGGGTATCTATTATTGATACCCAAGATAGTTTATACCTTTAGCTTTCTCGATTAAGTATGAAGCAAATGCATGTGTATCTATTTCCGTCGTACGATTGTTATATGTCTGTTTTGTCGCCTTTTTTGAGAGCATTCGAGACCGTTTTATGATTAATATGAGTGTACAGATAGTATATTAAATTCTAGAACTTGTTATTGTGATGCATCCCGAGACCGCATAGTAAGTTATAGGAATTCTTATAAGAGGCATTAAATTAACCCATGTTTTAAACTTTGTAAATTCTTATGGTCACACCGATCATATAACTATCCCACACCCTTGCCATGCACTCATCTTTAGTGTAAGATACCCCTAGTACAACCATCCGAGCCTATCCTTTTTCATGGTTCTCGTAACTTTTTGGTTAAGCCGGACTATTAATGAAGAGCATTGTTAACCCTTAAACTAATCGTTACACCCAAATTGCCTTAGCCTACCTTGTATGTACTCACTATTAGTACATATTGTGTTTATAAACCCAAATTAAATTATTTGAGTACACTGTTGCTAAGTCCTTATCCTTGTAAATACAGTTTTGGGACGATTGGGGTTCATGGTAGTATTTATTTCACGGAAGAATGGGGAAGAAAAGTTAAGTAAATACACCCATATGTTTGTTAGATGATCTCCAGGTTATTTTGATCCACCTAAAATCGGGTCATTAGTTAGATTGTAAATATCGTGTATGTAAAAGCTCAAGTGTAGGGGTACGTGTAATAAACCCTAAGTTATGATGTATTATGTTATTAAAAAAATAGAAAAGAAAAAGAAAGAGATTGATGTAGAGTTTGTATATCTTCGTCTGAGTGCTTGGCTTAGCAACCAAACCAGCGTGTATTCGTGCAAATAATTAGCTAACCCTTCCACTCTAAATTCACCTAAAGCCGCCCAAATGTATCTCATCCGTTTCCGTTTCCATTGTATGTTATCTTACACCTACACCCCACAACCCTTTAAAAGACCTCTTAGATTATAATTTTGGGAAATTATAAAGATATAACATAAGGTATTTTGTTTTAAAAAAATATATAAAACTTATATATGTACATATATATGGCCGGCCCATATTTAAAAAAATATATATATTTTGTAATTTTGATTATTTTGTATATTTACTTTCTTTTTATTAAAAACCTATTTTAAGGGATAAGTATTAAAAGGTTTTAGCAAGTATTTTGTGTAATCTTCAAAAAGGGAAAAAAAATATTTTGTCCCCCCTCCTCCTTCATTTAGACCGGCCCTTAGGGGTGATTTTACAAGAAAATCTTTTATTTTTAAAGCTAAACTTATTTTAGGAATGAAGTGTAAAAAGGTTTAAGCAAATATTTGGTAATCTCCTAAAACAATAAAAAGATTTTGTCCCCCTCCTCTCTACCCTTTATAACCGGCCCCCTCTCCCATCATTCTCTAAAAATTTTCTCTCCATAATTTTGTGTATTCCTCCATAGAAGCTTCGAGCAAGAAGAAGGTTTAGGTGTTTTGGGTAATCCTTGAAGTTTTGGTGTTCTTGGTGTGGTATTGATCTTCATTCTTTGGTGTATTCTTGGGTTCTTGGTGTTTGATCTTGTACTCCTCCCTCATTCCATAGGTAATTCTTGATTTTGTTTCATTCTTGTTGTCACCATGATTACATATGCAAAAGTTTTCATAAAAACCTAAAAGATTGTAAGAAATAATGTGTTTATGTTCTTGTTAATTTCTCTAGGGTTTAATCTAATTAAAATGGTTAAATTACATGTTATGAAACCCTAAGATGATCATTAATGTGTTTATTAATAAAACTACAAGATTAGAAACCATAGGGTTGGTTTTGATGGTGTTTTAAATTAAAAGGGGACTTCATTGTTTAAATAATTTGGACAGAATTTTAGGTCATGTTCAACGGGGTGTAACTTGATGATAAAAATTGGTTTTAACATGATTCTTGAGCCTAAAGTTAAATTCAAAGAGTCTAGTTTCTGGAAAATCTGGCCTCATGTCAATTGGAGGCCGGGAAGGTCGAATTTTAAGTTTATAAGATTAAGTGTCAAAACTGCAGGTTCTGGCTGAAAATTTCAGTTTTAGTGTTTGATTTTTAATTCTCAAACCGTAAGGAGTTAGACTTTAAAATCTGATTTGGTAAATCTTCATGATATGTGCTACATCCATGATTTTTTTAGAATTTTTCAGAATTGTTTAAGTTGGGTTTTTATGCATGAACTTTTCGAAGGTTCTGTTAGATCAAATTCGGGTTAATTTTGGGTAACAAGGGTCAAAGGGATACTTAAACATGGAAATAAACTAAACCAATGATCATGGGTGTATTAGATATATGTAGGAACCTCTGTAATGTTTGGTGTAATTTTAAAAGATGTTTTTATAGGTCATTTATGTATGGAAACTTACCTTGAATAAGTAGTCAAAATCTAAAATTTTTGAAAACCTTAATTAGGTCAAGCAAACTTTATTTATGGTAAGATCAAATGTAAAACTACAAAAAAAAAGATATGTAATATATGGTAATCATGGTTCTTGTAGATTCGGTGAAGGTGTTGTGATCTCTTGCTTTTGTGTTCATTTCTCTCTGATTGCTTATTCGTTAAGTACAATATTTCGTTCTTTACTAAGGACACTGTCATTCTCAATTTGTTTTGGCACTTTATCTAATTGAATAATTCGTTTGATATTCCTTAGATTGCTCCCACGTAATCATACTCCGTTTGAATGTTGACAATCCGTTTGATTCGATATTCGTTTGTATGAATCTGTTGGTTCTTGTTCGGAATATGCTACTAGATTCGTTTCCATATTTTGATTATTTAAAACTTTAAAAAAAAAAAAAATAAAAAAAAAAAAAAAAAAAATAAAAAAAAATAAAAAATTAAATAAAACCCCAAATTGGGTCGCAGCGGTTATATGTCCATGAGTGTTACTTCATAATACCATTACACAAGATATGAGAGAACGACCTCCAAATGTGTCATTTAAAAAATAATCTTGTAAGATTTAGACTTCAATGTTCATCAGTTATGTCAAGCATCCTATTCACCTAAGAAATACATGCTTAAAAGTGTCAATATAAATCCGGATAATACATACAAATTTGTAAGTATGACTGTTGAAATCAAAGATTTGTAAAGTGTGTATGACCATTTCAATCCTTATAATAGTCACAAAAACGTAAGTATGAATGTTGAAATCAAAGATCTGTAAAGTGTGTATGACAATTTCAATCCTTATAATAGTCACAAACATGTAAGTGTGAATGTTGAAATCAAAGATCTGTAAAGTGTGTATGACCATTTCAATCCTTATAATAGTTACAAAAATATAAGTATGAATGTTGAAATCAAAAATTTGTAAAGTATGTATGACCATTTCAATCCTTATAATAGTCACAAAAATGTAAGTATGAATGTTGAAATCAAAAATTTGTAAAGTGTGTGTGACCATTGTAACACATACAATAGTCACGAAGATGTGATTACGATTACACTAAGTTCATGATACCGAGGCTCGGACTTGTAATGTATGTCAATCTTTTCAGGCATTGTAAGTGTTCAAGTAAATGTCATTCAATGCTCCGACGTGATATACGTTCGTTAGTCCAATGCGTCAAACTAGTGAGAGCTACTCACTCGAATGGGGTTGTCACGCCCAAATAGATCTATTTTATAACATTCGCGCTTACCCACCGTAATTAACAGTTCATGTCACTTAAGCTAATCCGTAATCATTTGAATGAAAGTAAAGTTTGTTGCGACCATTAGAAACAAGCTGTGCGCAATCACAGAGCGCGACAAGCCAACTGATCTAATCACCCGTCAGAACGCGCGACGTGAGACCTCTCAACATATACAATCCAACAAACACTCTTCACACACATCTACAAGTGGTGTTCACGACAAGTACAACACGAGAGTTTGAATCACACACACACGCGATCTCCATCGTAGAGGTAATCTCAGAGAGAACACAAGACACATAGAACGCGACAGACGTAGCATGTAAACGAGTTATGAGAAAGATAGTATGTAAACTTCAATGCTATCAGTAAAATGCGCATGGTATTTCATTCTCCCCCAAGACAGAGTTATAAGTAAATAAATAATAGAGGGTCATGAAACTCACCTCTCTACTAAGTTGCAATGTATCGAATGAAGTATAATCACAAGAATTACGTCACGCTATAACCAGAATGTAAACCTAAATATCATTATAGGATTCGTACTAAGTAACGATGTTATTTAAAATAAACACAACAATGTATATTATACTAAGTAAATCACCGACCTCTATAGTTTTGTTTTGAGTGCTACATAAGTGTGGAAACACAACGTTTGTGCAAAAAAGTAACTAAGTATGTACTTTTTAAGATTAATTTCTACAAAAATAATATCTTATACGTTAGGAAATCACATTTAAAATCATTTCGCCTTGATTTTGTATCTATTCTTTTTATGTTTTCTACTTAGAATGATGTTTTAATATATTAGTTCTCTAATTGGTTTTTTTGCAAAATAATATTTATTAAAGTTATTCAAACAACATTATAAATATTTATATAATGTAATCTACTCACAATCATTATCTTAATGTTTTCCATAGCCAAACACGGACACGCGAAAGACCTCGTAAAACCTCACATTTATAATTCTATACAGCTTTATGTGTTTTTAATAATCTAAGTTTGCATAAAATTATTTATAAAGAAAGTTCTAACTACTTTTAAAATTTCTAGTTAACTAAACTCTAACACACATACATTTCTAGACTCGAAACCCAACCCTTGTTGTAAAACGTCCATATCACACAACAATTTTGTAGTTTTCACTACACTGGAAAACCCATTCTTTATTTTACGTTTTTTATGTTACCCATTTTGAAGTATAACCTAAGTTTTTTGAATAATACAGTCTTTATACATTAAAACCTTAGGTTATAATTATTGTCTCTGATCTCGTAGATATTCAACTAACACACTACATCGTAACCTCTACGCGTCCACTTCACTACTTTCACAACAACACTGAGTGAGACCTAACTAAATCACAACATCAAATTTTAGATCCTATCTCTTCTATACACGCGGTGATACCACAAATGGCGCGTGCGCCCCCCGCCCCCCCTTTATTTAGTATGATATCTTTTTTTTATTTACAAAACCTATTTTAAGTATTAAGTGTAAAAGGATTAAGGCAAATCTTTTGAAATCTTCTAAAAGAATAAGAAATTTTTGTCTCCCTCTTCTCTCCCATATATTCAGCCGATCTCTCCCCTCTCCCTCATTATTCTCTCTCAAAAATTTTACTCCAAAACTTGTGTTCATCCATAGAATTTGCAAGAAGAAGAAGGTGGTGTAGTAATTGGTGATTCCGGTAGTGTTTTTCAAGCCTTGGTGTTTTTGGTGTGATTCTTGGCTTTAATTCTTTGGTGTTCTTGTTCTTGTGATCCTCTCCATTCTTGATTCTCTAAGGTATTCCATGTTCTTTTGAATTCATTCTTTGTGTCACCATGATTACACATAAGTTTTGCATAAAATCATAAAATCATAAAAGGAAAACATGTGTAATAATCTTGTAAAATTCTTTATGATTGAACCTAAAATAATCTTGTTAAAATCATGTTATGAAACCCTAGATAATCATTAATGATGTCTTAATGAAAACCTACAAGATTAGAAACCCTATGATATGTTTTTATGAAGAGGATTGGTAAGAATTAGGGTTTATATGTCTATGTTTCTGTCTAGAATTTTGGGTCATATTGATCGGGGCATAACTTGGTGATAAAAATGAGTTTTGACATGATTCTTGAGCCTAAAGTTCAATTCAAAGAGTCTAGTTTTTTGAAAATTTTGGTTCATATCCATTAGAGGTCGGGAAGGTCAATTTTTGATTTTTATAAGATTAAGTGTCGAATCTAGAATTTTTGTCCGAAAAATTCAGTAGTAGTATTTGATTTTTAATTCTCAAACCGTAAGGAGTTAGCCTTTAAAATTAGAACTGGTAAATCTTCATGATATTAGCTACATCCATGATTTTTTTTCAGAATTTTCTGAATTGTCTAAGTAGTGTTTTTACGCGTGAACTTTTCAAAAGTACCAGCAGGTCATTTTCTGGATCAGTTTTAGTAACGATGGTTAAAGGAGTATTTATACATGGAAATAAAATCAACCAAAATTCATGGACATACTAGACACATGTGGGAACCTCTGTGAGTTTTGGTAGAATTTTAGGAGGTCGTTTAATGGGCCTATAAAATTCGAAACCAACTCTTAAAAAGTTACAGATTCTGAAAATTAAGAAAACCTTAATTAGGTTTCATTAAGTGCTATAAGTAGTAAGATTTAGCAATGAACATATAAAATAAGATATATAATGATATGTAATCATGGATTCTTGTAGATTCGGTGAAGAGGGAGTGATCTCTTGTCTTTGTGTTCTTTCTCTCCGTTGCGTGTTTGTTAAGGTACAGATATTCCGTCCTTTTAGTAAGGACACCTCATGTCTTGATTCTCATTTGTTTTAGCTACTTTGATTCGTTTGATATTCCGTCTGATTTGCTATCCGTACTCATGACTCATTGATATTCGTTGATATTCTGTTTGATTTGATATTCGCATTCATGATTCCTTTGATCTTTGTTTGAATATGATATTAGATCCGTTATCTTGATTGAATTATTGGTAACTTGTTCAGTTTGCTTAAATCTTTGCCCGAGCTATTTGAACTAGTCATGGAGGTACCATGACCATGTCATTGATGCACCAATGGCATGACACTATCTGTGGCGGTGTGATTAGTCCACGGCGTTCCCTTTTGAATGATGGCCTTTGATTATTATTAGCTTACATATGTATGTATACTCGTCATTGTACTTGTGTATATGGATATGACTTTGTTTTGCAGGGAGCGTATGGATGCATCCTAGGTACTTTGTTCCGTTCAGTTCAGGTGAATGGTTGTGTGTGTGCTATACACCCCATATCACATTTGGTACATCAGGAGTTGCAAATCCTGTGTACAACTTATTATGTGGCTATATGATTATATCTGTTTAGGGTCTATTCATGTATCATGTTTAGACATTTATCTGAGCTCGTGGGCATTCCTTTGTTGTTCTTGATTCTTATTCATTCGATTCGTATTTCGTATGATATTTGTTTAGCAGGTTCTCGTGATTCGTTTCATTCATTCTTTTGTCTTATTACCTTTTTATTATTATATTTGTTCACTGAGCGTTAGCTCAGCCGCATTTTCTTTTCCTGCGGCAGGTAATAAGCGGGAAGCTGGGATTTGAGTGTTGAGAGTAGGAAGCTTTTAGAGGACTGACCCTTGATAGATGTCATTTGTTTGGATTTATGTTTAAGATTTATTTCGTTTGAAGATCTCTTTTCATTTAGACTGTGTTGGAATTTAATACTTTTGGAAGTCATTTTGTTACATGACTTAGTATTTTTATTTAATAAAGCCTTCCGCTTGCATTTATATGTTCTGATATGACACCATAATGTGACTCTTGGTCTCTTTATCGGAGCGGGATGTTACAAACATACTACCTTTATTTTTGTAAGAAATAACAAGATCTCATTTCACTTTCTTTTATAAAAGATTTACAAACAAATAGAGTCTTATACTTGAACAAGAACTCAAGAACAAGAGAGAAATCAAAAGAAAGATCAAGAATATACTCACAAGTATGAAGAACAAGATGATGACACAAGATCTAAACTATATAAACCGAGATATTGAAAAACCAATGAAAACCCTTGACACCCTAACTTTGATCTTGAATATAAACCCTTTAAATCAACAAACCAACACTTCAAAACACCTTAGATATGTCTAGAAATGAACCCTTTATGCTTGTATCTTGCTAGAAATCAAAGAATATCAAACCCCAAATAGGTGGTTTTTGGTCGTGGGTTGTTGAAGAGAAAGGGGAAGAGAGAAAAGTTTTGGTGGCTTGTTGGAAGAGAATGAACCCTAAGTTATGAAGTGAGTTTCTTTTATATGCTAAGGTTTAGGGTTTTAAGGTGCAAAGATCACATGGTACTTAACCACACACACCTTATGGTGTGCCTGGTTCGAACAGTTATAGGGGTAAGAGAGGGGAAACCAAACCAAGTTTGAACCATTTGAGAAATAAAATGAATGTACTCCATATTTTGCTAGTGGTTTAGTAGTCCTCAGAATGCAATGGGACAAAATTTGTGTAAGAGATCACAAGACCATGTTAGGGTATGAAGGGTGAATATAGACATGTCCCTTTCCTTGTCTTCATACATGAAAAATTCAAATTAAAGGTAAAAGATGCTTCAAGGTTTTATTTTGAGCTTATGATTTTTGGGTATGATGTATAGGGAAGGGGATGAACGAAATTTTTGATGTTTTAACATGAAATGAATGATAACTAGGGTTTACATACAATGGTGACAACTTTCCGTGTCTTCGTTTGACCTAAAACACGAAAAAAGTAAAATGTATGCGAAAATCATAGAAATCGATAACGGAAGTGTACGTAGCCTATGTAACACTTTAAAATGATAAAATCATGCATATAATAAGTAAACTACTCTTAGTCTGACGTCGAAACGCATCCGATGACGTGTTTTAGATTTACGCGGGACAACTTCCTGATTTTAAGTCAAATTTAAACGTAACAGAATAGTTTAAAATAATGACTTGAAATTTACGGGGTTTCACAATCTACTTGGCACAAACCACGACCCAAAGAGAATTCGAGTGTATGACTACTATTTATAAGGATAGAAGTACGAGCGGAACGAAGACAAGAACAAATCCAGGATCTCCATTTACTTTTGAAGCCCTTGTGAAGTAACACAAAATCAAGATAATTCCAATCGGCGGAATCAAACTCCTTTTCGAAGTCTACTTTAAAAATCATGAGCTTTTTGTAAGACCTACGCTTACCCTATTTCACACATAAACATAAGCCGAATAAGATTATAGTAGAGAAAGAGAGATGAAGGTTTAAAGAGAGAGATATGTAGGAGAGAACGGAAGGAACATGAGATAGAATAATGAACCAACACCTTTCCTTGAAAGCAAGGAAGGGGTATATGTAGCTTACAATGGGCTGAACCCTTATGGGCTTCATAACGGGCCTTAATGGGCCAGACTAAGTGAAAAAGTGGGCTTTAAGCCTGAAACCTAGGCCAAATTAGAATAATATAATTCTCGTAAGTTAATACTAGTCTATACAAGGTTCTAGAATATTAAATGATCACCACTTTACTAAAAGCGAGGCTAACAATCTCCCCCTAAGGGGGTGGTCATTGCACATATGGCTTTACTTCTTATGACCTCGTAGATTTTGGAACCTTGTATCCTTAGGAATTCCTTTGCAATCCTTTTGCATGCTTGTGATCTTGGATCTTAATCTTTATCTTGATATCTTTGTCTTTAATCCTGATATCTTAATATTTAGCATTGAGATAATATTCTATACTTCTTGACTAGAACAACTTCTTAACTAACATACTTATACTTTGACATCACTTGAAGACTAACAATCTCCCTTAACATAGATCTTTCACTTGATCTGCTTGCAATCATATACTTGATGTTCTTTGAGGAAGATCTTGTTTATCAAAGCGTGTGGAAGTGTATCTTGACTGTTCATAGCTTTCTTCAAGTCTTGATTGAT
>BQNB010004514.1:36537-56826 GCA_026074375.1 Tanacetum coccineum | reverse complement strand
TAAAATTGAAAATGAAAAGCTTAAAGAGGAAGCTCTTAAACTAACCAAGTTTGAAAAGAGCACACATTGCTTAAATGAAATGCTAAATAATCAAAAAACCTCCGAAGAAAAGTTAGGTTTAGGGTTTAATTCATTTGAAGAATCATCTAGTGGAACTAAAGAAATAAAATTTATGAAAGCCCAGAAAAAGGCGTCCTCTGATGGAGGTCCCATAGCAAATATGGGACCGCCACCAACAACTACACCTGGATTTGAGAAAAGTGTGTCTTTTCAAAAATCTATTTTGGGTCCTAGACCAAAACATATAATAGTAAACAATGTAAAAGTTCCCGTTGCTAGTGATAATGAAGTTAAACAATTTTATAAGCCATTATCAAAACCCGAAGTTGGATTTTTAAAACCTAATTTTAGATCAAAAACTCCACCACCTAGAAGAGTCATCAATAATTATCCTCGTCCTAAGACACCACAACCAAAAAGAAACATTGGTCGACAAAATCAACCTCGTGGCCTTCCCGTAACTTGGAACAACTTCCCACGTCAAAGTTACATGCCATGGGAAATGTGTCTTCCATTTACACATCCTAACCAATTGCATCAAATGCAAGGGATGTTTAGCACTAACAACTTTGGACCCATGAGATATTAGGGACCAAATGTTTGAGGTGTTGCCTTATATAAATAGATATGCCTTGGAGTCGACTTGGAACCCGATGAGTGGATAAAGGATAGCGAATGCTCCAAACACATAGCGGGTAACCGTAAGCTCTTCTCAAGCTACAAGGCATACAATGGAGGTAATGTTATTTTTGGTAGCAATCTTTGCGGTAACATCATTGGCAAAGGTACGATTTTGAATGACAAGTATAGGACAAATATGTGATAATAAGTGTAGAGTAACTTTCTCTGAACATGATAGTGAAATCACTAAGGATGGTAAGGTCATAGGTAGAGGTATTAGGAAGAAAGACTTATATGTGATGAAATTAGGAAATAAGCCTAAAGACCAAATTTGTCTAGCAACGATTGATGAAAATTCCACGTTGTGGCATAGGAGATTAGGTCACGCAAATATGCGTCTCATTCAATTGTTAGCATCTAAGGAATTAGTTAGAAACTTACCTAAGCTTAAGTTTGATCAACACTTCTGTGATGCTTGCAAAATTGGAAAGCAAGCTCACGCTAGTCATAAGGCTAAGAATATAGTCTCAACGACTAGATGCTTAGAAATTCTTCATATGGATCTCTTCGGTCCATCCGCCGTACGGAGTTACGGAGGAAACCGATACACCTTAGTCATACTAGATGACTACTCTAGGTATACTTGGACTAGATTCCTTAAGGACAAAACCGAAGCTTTCGATCAATTCGAAATATTTAGTAAGAAAATTCAAAACCAATTAGGATGTACAATAGTGTCAATAAGAACCGACCACGGTAGGGAATTTGATAATAAGGTGTAATTTGGAGAGTTTTGTAATGCCAATGAAATTACACATAACTTCTCAGTTCCACGCACTCCTCAATCAAATGGCGTGGTTGAAAGGAAAAATAGAACACTTCAAGAAATGAGTAGGACTATGTTGAATGAGCAATCGTTACCACAAAAGTTCTGGTGTAACGCAGTAGACACTTCAACATACATTCTCAAACAAATCCTAATTAGAGCCATCTTAGGAAAAACACCTTACGAACTCTTAAAAGGTAGGAAACCTACTCTAGATTACTTTAGAGTGTTTGGAAGCAAGTGCTTCATTTTAAACACTAAAGACTACCTTACAAAGTTTGACCCAAAGTCATACGAAGGTATCCTTTTAGGTTACTCACAAAATAGTAAAGCCTACATCATCCTTAACAAACATACTGGGAAAGTCAAAGAATCACTCAATGTGACATTTGACGAGACTCCTCCACCCTCTAAGACATCACCCTTGGTGGATGATGACTTAGATGAAGAAGAAGCAATTAAGGTTACCAAAAAGAAAAACCTAGAAAATGACATTGAGGATGAAACTTTAGAGATTGATGAAATAGTCAATATTAAAGAATCTAGGAACCATCCACTGGAAAATATCACAGGAAACCTTAACCAAAGAACCCTTAGATCACAAGCCCAAAACCAAGTAACTTCTTTTGTTTTATATCAACTATAGAACCTAAGAATGTGAATGGAGCCTTAGGAGATGAAAGTTGGATAGTCGCTATGCAAGAAGAATTAAATCAATTCGTTGCTAACGACGTTTGGGAGTTAGTTCCACAACCTAGGAATATGACAATCATAGGAACTAAGTGGGTGTTTAGAAATAAGTTAGACGAGAACGGTATTGTTTCTCGAAATAAGGCTAGGTTAGTCGCTCAAGGCTATAATCAACAAGAGGGCATCGATTATGATGAAACTTATGCCCTAGTTGCCAGACTTGAGTCAATTAGGATTCTATTAGCTTATGCTTGTGCTTTAGATTTTAAGCTATTCCAAATGGATGTAAAAAGTGCATTCCTAAACGGTTTTATCAATGAGGAGGTATACGTGGCACAACCTCCATGATTCATTGACTTTGAAAAACCGGATCATGTTTATAAACTAAAGAAAGCTTTATACGGTCTTAAACAAGCACCTAAAGCTTGGTATGATAGATTAAAAGCTTTTCTTATTAAACATGAATATAAAATGGGAATGGTAGATAACACTCTTTTTACTAAGAAGAAAAGTTCAAACCTCATCATCGTTCAAATATATGTCGACGACATTATATTTGGATCAACTTGTCAAGACATGTGTGATGAATTTGCCAAAATCATGCATGACGAGTTCGAGATGAGCATGATGGGTGAACTTAACTTCTTCCTTGGACTACAAATAAAACAAATGGAAGATGATATTTTCTTTAATCAATTTAAATATATTAAAGAAATGCTTAAGAATTTGGCTTAGAAGAATCTAAACCAATGAAAACCCTCATGTCCTCCGATACCAAACTCACGAAAGACGAAGAGTTTGAGTCGGTAGATAGTACCAAGTATCGAGGCATGATAGGTAGTTTATTATACCTAACGGCAAGTAGGCCCGATATCATGTTTAGTGTCTGCCTTTATGCCCCTTTCCAAGAGGCTCCCAAAACCTCTTATCTTGAAGAGGTTAAGCGTATCTTTTGATACATTAAAGGCACTGCGCACTTATGATTATGGTATCCTAAGGGGACCGGCAAAGAAACGGTAGTATATGCCGACTTGTCACGCGGGAGAATATGTGGGACGAAAGAGGTTCTAGCGGTGGTATTTGTACGTTCGTGGGATGTTGTTTGACATCCTGGTTCTCGAAGAAACAAACCGCTCTTGCTATATCCACTACCAAAGCCGAATACGTAAGTGCCAGAAATGCATGTCAACAAGCACTATGGATGAAACAAGCTCTCATCGACTACAACATACGACTCGACGACGTCCCAATCATGTGCGACAATAAAGGAGAGAGTGACATTAGCAAAAACCCGGCGCAACATTCTCGTACTAAACACATCGAAATACGTCACCACTTTCTTTGTAATAATGTCCAGAAAGGACATATCTCAATCGAAAAAGTGCCGTCCGTCGATAATATTGCCGACATTTCTTTACTAAACCATAAAAGTGATCATTTAACTATCTACAGGTCTTGGTTTTAGGAATGATGGACACATTCCATAAATCTTATGAGTCCGCTTCTCTTTCTTCTAGTTTTGATTATAGTCCGTGTTCCATTCCGTGTCGTGACAACTTAAATACTTCATCCGAAGTACTTTGAGCATTTTTAATTCGCGAAATGCAAATTAAAACGTCGCTCCTATTTGTAAAAAAATTCGTCAAAACTAAGTCTAAAATCCCTTGCTGAGGGTGGCCCCCATATCCCCGACGGCCCCCCAATATATTTGGGACCGCCTGAGAATATGGAACCGCCAACACCAGACACCATATTTCACACTTAGTTAAAAAAAATCAAAACACAAAACCAAACACACCTCCTTTCTCCTCTGCAGCGACGAACACGATAAAAAACAACCCAAAACTCAAAATCAACCATTAAAACTTAAATTGAAGATCTAATCAACACCTATAATCATCCACAACATCACAAATATCATCAATTGTAAGTCATTTCATCTATTTTCTTTCAATTTGAGTCTAGGGTTTATGATGAACACAAAAATTGAAATTGGGGATTTTTTATTTTTCTTTCAATTTTATACAATTAGGACTACTAGGTAACAATGTATAACTAATATGCTTCCCGTAGACATAGGATTGGCATACATTAGTGAGTTTGTCGAAAATTTGATTTCGAACCAAAACCCCAATTTTACTTTCAAATCACTCACGTTAGGAACCAAATAAAATTGTTGTTATGCATTGTTAATACAACTTAAAAACGTTTTTCAACACATGCATAATGATCTCATAAACAAAGGTCGAGATCCATAATTCATATGTATTTTTCAACATGTTTTGGACGAGCAAAATCAAACTAAGGAGCGTTTGGATTAACTCTCAGGATTCTAATTTTAGGTCGAGTTAATCATTACTCCACATTTGTCATACTTAGGCACACATTAGAAATAATACTCATAAAATATTACAAGTAACCGATAATAAATGTGACTTAACTTCTTTTAGGTAATCATGCCTCGCAAATCATTTGAAGACTATAAGAATACAAGACATTATATCCCAATGATTTCACATGAATACCGTACACCTATAAAAGAAATATTAAGAAACCTTGAAAATCGCTACATTCATGAGGCTCGGGTGGTTTTTGAGGACTTTACGGATCTACATTATGTTCGGTCTTTGTTTAGTTTTTTCGAGTTTGAGTGTCTTCTTGAAATCAATGACCAAATTTGTCCTCGCTTCATACTTGAATTTTATAGTCAATTTCATTTAAACTATTCTGACGAAGGTCAAATGTTCATCGAATTTGTGATTCAAAATCAATTCTTTTCTTACTCTCTTGAAGAATTTGCTCAAATTCTTGACATACCTTACGAGGGTGCTTGCGTCTTTACTAACAAGTGGTCACTTGACTAGTTGGCATATGGTGTCCCTGCGGATGGTCCATATCAAACCAACCCTCCTTCTCCTGATGACATCATTTCGTCTATTCGAATTGATCAAGAAGGTCAAGTCCGTCGCATCCGTCATGAGGAAGAAATTGATGTTCATGAATATCAAATTCTCATTCGTGAAATTGTGCCAACCTTGAAGCCTTTGGAAGAAATTATCTGGGAAAACATTTTCTATATGGGGGGTAATCAGGACCATGTTCCCGCGTGTCTTTGTTACATGCTTTATTGTGTTGTACACTTTAAAAAGTTCACCCTTGCCTATTATATGGCAAAGCGAATGGAGTGTGTCACTAAACAAAAGAGGTTAATTCTACCCTACGGTATGCTATTAACCCGTTTGTTTAAATTCATCATGAATGAAAATCATGAGTTGTATAAAGAGTCCTATATCTTGTACGATCATGTC
Source organism: Tanacetum coccineum (assembly GCA_026074375.1). NCBI lineage: Eukaryota > Viridiplantae > Streptophyta > Magnoliopsida > Asterales > Asteraceae > Tanacetum > Tanacetum coccineum. The sequence goes on along the minus strand of BQNB010004514.1, from coordinate 51,321 downwards.
ATGAATCCTCTTGCCGCTCAACAAGAGCGAAAGACTAGAAAGGATCGTGGCACGAGAAGAGGTCGTCACTCCACTTCTTCTTCTTCCGCCTTTGACCAACCATCCTCCTCTCATCTTAACGATGATGATGATGGAAATGGCGAAAAGACCTCGCGTGCAAGCACTCCTTCCCCCATTCGTTATGTCAATTCATTAACAAATTAAGTTCCTTAAGTTTTTTAAAACCCACCTAACATTGACCCTCACTTGGAACCTAAAGTGCAAGAGAAGAACTCTCACTATCATCAAGATGCGATGTTATGTAGTTTAGTTAGTGCATTCGTGATATTTCTTACATTCACAATGTATAGATCGAGTCCATGTATTCTAAACTTGTGTAATAGTTAGATCATGGTGATCATAAGAAGGTATGTTAGATCATGATGATCTTGGTAGTGTCTTGGTGATGTAAAGTTATGAAGTGTAGGGAATATGTGAAGTGTAGTGAAGTTGTGAAGTGTAGAGAAGTTGTGAAGTTGTGAGTGAGAAGTTGTGTAGTTGTGAAGTTGTGTTGTGAAGTTGTGAAGTCGTGTGATAGATTGGTTCTTGCTAAGATGGAACTCGACATCTAGATTAAGTGTCGGAAATTGATATAAGCAAACGTTGTGTACGGTTTTCTCCGCTAAAGGGAGCTTGTGACCTAGTGAAGATAAACTTCGATGTTTGGTGCGGGGAGTGGAGTAGGGCAAGAGGTGCATCGATGACCCGAACCACTTAAATTATCTGTGTGGTTTGCATTTCCTTTTACTTCTCTTTACATTTATACTTGCATTTATCGTTCAATATTTATATTTGCAATTGTGTGTTGTGTTGCTTATATAGTTTGATTGATGATTTTGTCATGGATTGATGTGAACATTGATGTGAATATGTATTGTTGGTATAGAATTTATATAAACACTCTTTATATTATATCACGCTTGATCGGTGATTTGATACGAAACATTTTTAAGTTTTTAAAAGGAAAACGTATTCACCCCTCTATGATTTCCACAATTGGTATCAGAGCCACGTCGCTCTAATTTTCAAAACAAATGGTTTTTAAAAATTTGGGAGTACGTCCATGTATTTAAATTACCATTAAGGGGGATTAAATGATGTAAAAGTGTTTTGTGATTAACTTGTAACAGTTTTGATGTTTATCATACAATTAATTATACTAGCTCAGATAAAAATGACGCTTACAAATAAGTGTTATATGTTTCGATATTAAAATTCAGAAAGTCTGTTACACCTTTTCGCAAGTCAGGGAAAACTATTTTTTTACAAAAATCTATTAATTATGAGTTCAGGTGGGCGGCCCCTTAAATTTTAAGGGACCACTGTCTGATTCGGCAGGTTTTCAGAAAACATTAAAATATCATAATAAAATCAAACCGTTAAGTCCGTTAAGTGTGCCACCAGCCATTTTCGAAGAGAATTTGAGTTAATTATATATAAAATACTTCCAAGTTTTATTATCAAACTTAATACTTAGTCCGAAAGACAAAATACTACTTAATTGTCAATACGTAGGTTTTGTATTTTTAACGTAAAACTTGTATTTTATCTTTTCCTTTCGAGTCAGACATTTCTAGTCGGTATATCTTTGAAAAATGGTGTAATTAACTTTTCAAAAATATTAAACTTGATTTTTGAAATGGGGAGGGGAACTAACTTGTCTCAACAAAACCGAGTAAGGTTATACATTGTTGTATCTAATACACAAAAACTACGACAAGTACTTTTATGTGGTATTGCTATGTGATTATGTGCATTTCTTTATATCTTAAGTTAGTAGAAATTATTAAATGATCGTTGCTATTTGTAATTAAGCTAATTGAATATCTATGCACATGTGCCATGTACACTATTCGTTTGTAGCTAGGTTTTCTGATTATGCATAACTAAAACTTATGCTAGATTTTTTACATTAAGATTGCGAAATTGTTCTTGCATTGCATATTGGCATAGATCACTTAACTTATAAAATGTACCTTAAACATCTTTTGGTTAAATCTTTTCGGGTATGGGAATATAATTTAGGATAAGCGTTCAATTAACTTGTCAAGTATATTAGTTAAATATATTAAAAACTAGTCACCTAAATATTTCCAACGATTTTTATATATTCAAAAATCACGTTTAATATTTTCAACAACTTGCTTGGTTGGACTTTGGGTTGGTTAAACAAAAGAAACCGGGCTTTTTTATTTTTTTAAAATCCTATATTTTTTTTTTTTTTTTTTTTGTTAATTTTATACATCAATTAACTAAGAAAAAGAGAATGTTTGTGCTTGCATGGTTCTAACATACACACATAATTATATTTTTTTTAAACATATAGTATTTTACAAAAGATGTGTGTTGTATAAAAATGGTTAGATTAACTTTTACTATTAAAATGTCAAAATCTATGTTTTATTTTACATAAAACAAATAGTTTTTCGCAAAGTAATATTTACATACTATTATCGGGGATTAATGGTACACACTATTTAAATATTTATCTATTTTCTTTTAAATGAGTGTTCGTGAGGGTCAAGAATATATCAATTCATTATTCAAATTATGATTGATATTGTTATTGAATCTAATTGACAAGTTTTCGTGTATGGACATGAAATCGGATTCTTATTTGTTTAGTTTCAAGATTATATCAAAATATAACAAAAGATATCATCTTGGATCTACATAACTCAATCACACTTGATTGATATGAAAATAATTACATCTTTTTCTAGATGAAAAGAATATGCATCGGATCATAACTCACACTTGTGTTGATGATGTCATATTGATTATACTTGTCCAATGGTTGTGTTCCAAATATTATACTAATATGTTCAATACATGCATAAAATACACAATGAAGTAGGATTTGACGACTTGGATATTTCGTCCGAAATATTCAAGCAATTTACATTGCAATGCAATTGGTATTGTGTCATTTCTGATGAACCAAACACGAGACAAATAACAATATATGTAAAACTTTGCTCATTACAACATAAAGCACGACTCAAAGCTAAAATTCACCTGTTTAACTAATCTCAAATAAGATCAAATATCTTGTTTATTCACCTAGGATAACATGATGTTTGGGAAACATGTGTTTAAAGATTTTATGGACTTATCATATTAAACGTATGATAAAGATAACATATATCCCTTTGCATTTTTATTTCATTGTTGGCATTAATGATTGTGTTACAAGAAAATACACTGGCATATAATTTGAATAATATTACAGTTATTAGAATTGAAAAAATGAACCTATCCTAAAATATGTTGTCAATGCATAAATCAAGTAAAAATACTTATTTAATTATGATATACAACATTGATAAGAAAAATAATTTTAGAAAAACATATTTGTTTAAAAATAAAATATGTATCTTTTTAATCATTTATAACTAATGAATCACAAACTTAATTAAGATAAATAATCTTGATGAAGATTTATTTCACATGTCATGTAAATGGAGAATCTTAAACCATTCTCTATATAACTTATTTGTCTATATAAGCACTATTTTGGGCTTTTGAAAAATCAAACACGTGAAATATCACATGTGACAACTACACAGGTAGATGACTAAGTATAAGAATCCATTAAATCACAGCTAATTTTTATGTAATCGAAACCAAACAATCTATAGATCTTGAACAAAAGATTAAAATATCTTGTTTACGCTTATCTTAGAATTCTACACATCTTGATTAGGATTATGCGAACCAGAATTAAAGTATGTTAGTTGAGTCATGTTAGGCCCTCTATGAAATGATAATACAAACTTTATCTTTGCTACACTTCATTAGGCAAATATAAGAACTCTATTTTGTCTAACATGAGAATGACTACTGAAGAATATATTGCACTAGAAATTCAATCTGACCTAACGGTTGAATTGCTTCTAAGAGTGAAGTTGGGTTCGGTGTATAACCCATAAAAATAGTCGTGTTTAGCCTGAATTGAGCACCACTAGTGATAGTATCATATTCATTTGATTAAATAACTCTTTCTAAATATGCCTAATGATAGTCTACATCGTGTTTTTATATAAAAGTTATTTATATAAATACTGGAATTTACACCTCAGACATTGTGGGTTGCACAATGGTCTCAATCTAATTTTCAGACATTGTTGGTTGCACAATGATGTCAATCTAATTTTCAGACATTGTTGGTTGCACAATGGTCTCAAATTACCCCTTAGACATTGTGAGTTGCACAATGGTCTCACTTCGTTTTCAGACATTGTAAGTTATACAATGGTCTCTAAATTTTTATATAGCTTTATACAATATAGTATTACACGAAGACCGTTATAATTTTTGTTTACATGGAATTATGTATGAATCTAAGTATTACAAGTCTTGTATGGGCGGGACTTGTAATATAAGGATTGATATGATAATTACTATGGTAACTCGTTCATAAGACATTCATCTTAATTACTATAACCGTATACTCATCAATTATTATGAACGCTATGTTGATTTTCTCTGAGGAGGACTTTATATGATAATTGCTATGTTGACTCGTTCATAAAGACCTTTACCTTAATTACTCTAACCGAGTACTCATTAACGATCTTGAGCACGATGACGATCTCCTGATAGTTTTACTCCCCGTCTCCGAAGACGAGTTTGGAACACTAGTCCCATACTCATTAGAGCACATGCATCATCATGTCAGCCATCGCCTTGGAGGTTATGTGACTTTTGGTCTTTTATTGTCACATAAAAGCGATTACCGCGTAACCAGTAATTTTTCGGAACATATTTAACGGGGATATATGTTAATCCTAAGTTGATTTATCAAAAACGAGCAGCTAAATCACGTTTTCATTATTCGGATTCTAAAGCAATTTGATGTAAAACGACATTCCTGACAACTTTTTAGTTTTGACCGAGACTCGAAAACAGTCAGAAGGTGACTGAAATGCCCTCGCAAGATTTAGAAACAAGAAAATAGTTAAATTATATTTAATTAACATTTTTTTATTAAATAAAAATATTTAATAAATTAGTCATCATTTTATTCAAAAACGTTTGTTGATAACGCAAATATTCGGGGTTTGAACTTTATTTTATTTTACTTCCGGACAAGACATAATCGGGGTTTTCCAAACTGATAACAAATATGTTTAATAAATGATTTAAAAATATTCATGAAATATTATCAAGTAAATATCATTTTTATCAGAAAGAATGATTTGGAAAAACAATGGCGCAAGTTTTCGTATTTTGAATCGTCCGATAAGTGGCTCAACGAGTCCGAACGATAGTTATCGAAAACTATAATTAAAAATTTACAAAATGAACCCTATACTATTAGGTATTATCATTTCAAATTATAAATTTTGATTTATAATATATATATATATATAAATTTTATAATACATTTTAAACATATATAAACACACACATACACCTTCTTCTCTCCCCATCTTCCGGCAGCCACCGCCGACCGCCGGACTCCGGCCACCACCGCCGTTCGCCGCCGCCGGAAAACTTTTCCGGCGGACTTTTCCGGCCGAACCCAAAATTGTTCCCCATCCCCCGATCTAATCGATCCACTAACCCACGCGCCTCCACGCGCCTATAACCATCACCACCGCCGCTACCGCCTCACCCCACAGCCGCCACCAACCCACTGCCATCGTCACGCACAGGCTGCGTTTGGTTTTCTATACACGCACAGGGTGCGTTTGGTTTTGTCATACACGCAACAAGGATGCGTTTGGTTTGCACCAAAATGGGGTGCGTTCGGTTGGGCTTAACAACAACAGGGGTGGGTTCGGTTTGGGTTTTGTTACCACCAAGGGGTGCGTCGGGTTTGGCTGCGAAACAGCCGGGTCGGGTGTGTCGGGTTTGTGGTATCACAGCAAATAGGGTGCGTTGTGGCTTATCATGAACACCACAAGAGGGTGTTTGTTTCGGTGGTTCAGCAGCTAGGCTGCGTTTGTTTGTTATAAACCACCGACGAGGGTGCGTTTTGTTTTGGGTTCACATCCACTAAGGGTGCGTTCGGGTTGGATTTTGCACCACAAAAAGGGTGCTTTGGTTTTGTTATACTAGACATAGGGTGCGTTTGGCAGCCCCACACCACGAGGGTGTGTTTGTTTCGGTTTGTCTCGCCATCCAAAAGGGGTGCGTCGGTTTAGCAATCAACGCACCAAAAGGGAGCGGGTTGGGTTCGGGTCAGCCACCGTACGAGGGTGCGTGTGGTTTGTTAATAGCAGCTAGGGGAGTTCGTTTGGTTTTCTTAAAAACGTATAGAGTGCGTTTGGTGTTTATAACAACCATAGAGTACGTTTGGTTTAGTGTAAAATCATATGGGGTGCGTTTGACTTAACAAGAAAACGTATGGGTTGTGTTTGGTTTAGCAGCGGGGGTGTTTGGGTTAATAGAACTGCCAAGAGGGTGCGTTTGGGATAGTAGAAAACACCCAAGGGGTGCGTTTGGTTTGGCAGTCACCGCACAAGGGTGCGTTTGGTTGGATAGATATACATAAAGGGGTGTTTGGTTTAACCGCTTCAAAGTAACGGTTCGTTTGGGTTAATACAAATTGACTAATAAAAATATACCAAGATTTATAAATTATAAACAGGATATATATAATGGTGGTTTAAAAATGGTTAAATAAAAGATATATTAGATTATAACTATACAAAATTAGATTTTATAAATTTGTAAAACGTTATATAACCGAAAAGGTCATGACGAAATTTATATAATTTTCTATATCTATTAATGATTAACTGAAACTGCTATTATTTTAGAAACCGATAAAGGGACTAAGTTATATTTTAAAGATATATTAGATTATAACTATACAACAACTCGACAACGAATAAGAATGATACTTTTACAAATAAGACAACTATTTTGGCCACAACCCGTCGAGTAAATAAAATATAAATTTATAAAATATTATTTTTATATTTTATAATTGTCAACTAGAAGATATCATCATAATTGTTGTAAAAGCTTTACAAACATCGTTTTAACATAATTTGTAATCTTAAAACATCGTTTACATCTATACGAGAACTTTTTATTTATTTAATTGGTTTTCTTTGTTATATAATTCACGATTTGAATTATATACTTGGTCATTTTGATATGTAATATATACGGAATATATTACACACTTTGCGTTTACTGTACGATTTATTTTATTTAACCAACCACCAAACTATTACAACTTTAAATATAAATCCTTTTATCAACGTGACGTGTTGACGTAACCACTCATCGGGAAACCCAAACACGTTATCCTAAGCTAGTGGGACTTAGCAGTTAAGATTAGCTGCAACTTCTTGATCGAGCCGCTTCGTCTTCCGTTTGTGTTGTGCATATTAGATGCTTATCTGTCAATCGTTCTACATCATCGAGGTGAGTTTCATAACCTCGCTTTTCATACTTTGAAGTTTAAAGCCCCGAGGGGGATTACATGCTTGTCTACTACTCTTATACTTACTCCGGTTTTCTTATAACAACGTGATTGTTTTTAAAAGATATGTGAGTTTTAGCCACGTTTTAACTTGTTTGTATATCATTTTTTGGGGGTGAGAACATGGCTTGTTTCAAATGCATTTACGTGGTTGATTACACATTGGTTCAACATCACTCATTTTACATAGCTCGCTATGGGATATAGTACTTGACTTCATTTTTTTGTCCCCAAATATATGTACTTTACTTTTGAAATGATTACGGCTTGCTTAAAGCAGATTGAACTGATAATAATACAGGTATGCCGGGTTGTTCTTGGAGGGGACCCGATAAAAGGGAGTAGCTATTCTTTACACTAAAGGTACGGGTGATCTTGGAGGGGAACACCTTGATGGGATATATAGTTAAGTCTAGTCACAGATTCATTGATGCTGTAAATCACTTGGAGGGTGAGCGCGGATGTTATGGAATAGATCTATTGGGTGAATCCCGTTCGGTGATTAGATATTCACATGGAGCTAGGCACGACGTTATAGCTTGTTGTCCACGCGGACTGTTATAAAATAGATTCTATTCGGTATTGGACAATCACCGTTTCGGGTTTCTTAGCTATCACTGGCAAACACGAAACGTTTTAACATTGTCGGATTATGATTGGTTGGGCTACGGGCCCACAATATTATATGAGCTCTTACTGTTATTAATAGGGCATCTAGTTTCATAACTTAGAGTAATTGTAATCATTTTTTATACTACATTGGATATTTACTATGCCATGAATAAAGTGGCAATACATTACTCGAACCTTTTTTAGGTGACATTAAATTTGGTCATTGCATTCTTTTTAATCTTTGAGATAAGCTTGGTAATTTTGGTGACATATAATGTGTCGTGCATTCTTTATATAGTCTTTGGGATTTTTACAATGGAAGATACCCAACTCAACAACCAACACCCCAATCCCTCACACTTACTTGTCGGTGACACAGTGGACAAATACATTCATTTAAAACTTACATATATATTTAAACTAACCTATGAGCTCACCAACTTTATGTTGACCGTTTTAAACATGTTTTTCTCAGGTGACATAGATGCTTGGATTATCTGATGTGCATTGGAGTCTAAATTGAAAAGATTTCATACCCGGATTTCTACAAATGATCAAATCTCGTTGTATTGTTTTTAAGCTTTTCGTTATGGTGCAAGTATGGGACAACTATTATATCAATTTCAGAAAATCAACGAGATTACTTTTGACTCGTCAATAATATATATATAATATATAAGCAAACACTCAACCAATTACCTTTGCACAAGGAATGGTTAAAAGTTCACCAAAATAAAATATATATGTAGCCGGAAGTATGATTCCCGGGTCGTTTTGTCCCAACGAGGCTTGAATGGAAAATCGAATTACGGATTGATTATTGATGATTGAGTATGTCAAGGATGTGAATATGATTGGGCACTAAACCTAATAGGCAAATGCTCATAAAAATAAGCAAAGAAAATAAGCTGGAACAAGAATAAAAGCTAGAGATGGTAAACACACTTAAAACTTTTACACTAAGACACAAATAAGCTCAAAAAAGCTTAAGACAAACCAAATAAGCTAAACTAACTCTAAATAAGCAAATTCAAAAAGCAATTAAGCTAAATTAAGCAAGGAAACTCAGCAGTACTAACAACAGTACCAACAGTATTAACTAACAGTACTAACTTGGAGTTAGTACTGCTAGGTTTACTAGAACACAATGAAACAAGAAATAAAAAATAAGCTAAAACAGATATTTAACTATCCCTAATAAGCACTCAGGCATAAGAATAAGCAACTAGAATAAACTAAAATGGCAAATAAGCTAAAAAGCTACAAACTGATACACTATTGAAAACACTTTGAAAAGGGAAATAAGCTTAAATAAGCTTACTCCTAAAGACAGTAAAGGAAAATGGTCTAATCTACTCTAAAAAGCTAAGGACATCTTAAATAAGCAGAAATAATAAGCTCATAAGCTAAAATGAACCACCAGTACTAACAGTTTTAACTATCAGTACTAACTTGGAGTTAGTACTGCTAGCTTTAAGTTAGTACTGCTAGCTTTAAAATCCAAAAAAATGAACCAGCAGTACTAACTTGGAGTTAGTACTGCTTGTTCCAAACACCTCTTAAAAATCATTTTTCTTTTTATTTCAAGCTGATTTGGTCCTAAATTATTTAAAACAGATTATCAAATGACAAAATAAGATACTTATAAGCATACTTCAATCAAGAATAAGCACTTAAATAAACTGAATCAATCTAACAGTGTTAACTAAACATACTACCAGTACTAACTAAGAAAGTGTGCATAAGTCACTTTTAAACTAACAACTAAGCAAGATAAGCACTAGACATCATGATAAAGCATAAATAAGCAAATATAGGTAACAAATAAGCACTATAAACAGTTCTGCAGTAACTAAGAGAAATAAGAGAAAGAGAGACTTACAACACCCTTGCTCAAAACAGGGTTAAACAAAGAATCTACAAGCTTTAGCTTGTGTAAAACAAGCTAGTAGTGTCCATAAGCCCATCCAGAACTGGCTTATCATCCATAAGCTGTGGTATATTTGAGTGTGGACTTTTTAGTGACTTTACTTAAATTCTTAGTATTTGAGTTTAAGACAAATGTCTTATATGATTTTATAAGGCTTAAAACATATTAAGTAAAGCTTTTAACAGAGGAAATACAGAGAATCAAGAATTGACTTAAAAACTCCAAACTTGCATTAAGACGAAAGTTAAAGTTACAAGACTTGGAAAAATAAAATTGCATAAAAATAAGCTGAAATTTAACTAAGAACTAGATAAAAACTAAAAACTAACTCCCTCTCTTGGGTTACAATGGTCCTATTTATATTAAAATGAATTAAGGTCTTGGTTCCTTGGTCTTCTTTCTTCTGTGTTTCTTTGTAGAGACAAAAACCCAAGTGTGCTTGTTGTGTGAGGGAATTCTAAAACAAATCTCAGCCATTCAATCTTCTTGTGCTTCTTTTTGAGTCATCTAAGCCATCGAAATCACTTGGAAATGGTAAGGGATTGCCAACATGGCAATTATAAAGCTGGGGGGAGATAGTGGAGGAGGGTGAAATGTTTTATCCATGGGGTTGTAGAGGTTGCAGGGTAAAAGAGGGTGAAGGGGACCCGTGAGTTGTTCTTGGGTTTTGTTGGGCGGGAAAGATGGTTTTGGGAAGGTTGACAGCTTTGGCCCCTCATCTCTTATAACTTCATTGTAAACTTTGCCCTTTTATGATACAACTTTAGGAGTTTGGCAGAACTGGCCCCTAAAGTTATACTTCACCCGGCATGCAATTCCAGCCCTTGTAATACAACTTGAGGTTTGGCAATTTTAGTCCCTCAAGTTGTATTTTCTTCATTTGGTTGAGATTTGACTTGGTCTTTTCCATCCCGTGCTTGGTTTGGTCGTTTTTGGCTTTCTTTTTGAATATCCGTTCCTGCACAATTCAAATGCAAAACATAAAAATACAATGTATTTTCGGTACGTTTTTAGTCATTTAAGTCTGTTTTTAATGGAAAATGGTATGTGTAATTAAGCACATACCATCAAGAAAATCAATAACTTCATGAAACTTTGCATTACCTTCAGTCTTTTCTAAATAAGCGACCATATTATGCTTAGGGCACGATTCAAGTACAGCCATGGTGGTTAAAGTATTGATCGTTGGGTGAGAGAGAGATTAGGGCTTGTATTGAAGAAAATATGTGAGAGTGATTACGTAAGGGAAGTGTGCAATTGAGATGGGTTTATATAGGTTTAGCAGAAAATCGAGTCATCCGTAAGATAACATCAATTTCTTCCAAAATAATTCGGAAGTAAACGGCTCAGACGTCGGGGTGGGATTGCCACCCGAAGAATTAGGAAATCCTAGCAATTCCGAAGCATACTCCCTCACAAACGCATCAATGATGTAAAATCGGTTTCCGAACTTGTCATTTGTAGAGGAGTATCTCGTGGTTTGATCTAGATTAAAAGTGACGGCTTCGTTATCAACCCGAAGGGTTATTTCCTCTCCATAAACATCTATTAAAGCACGACCGGTCCTCAAAAAGGATCTCCCAAGTATGAGAGGTACTCGAGGATCAGCTTCGAAATCGACAACAACAAAGTCGGTAGGAAAATGAAATTTCCTAACTTTGACAAAAACATCTTCGGCGAGTCCTTTAGGATAAGTAATTGATCGGTCCGCTAACTCTAAAGTCATCCGAGTTGGTGTAAGTTCAGGCAGAGAAAGCTTTTTCCAAATAGAAAGAGGCATAAGATTTATGCTCGCACCAAGATCGGCCAAGGCGTGGCATACATCTATTCCTGGGAAATTACATGGCAGTACGAAACTTGCGGGATCTCCAAGCTTTTGGAAGCTTTTGAGAAGCAGGCCGAGCAATTCTCATTCAAATGGGATCTTAGCTAACTCAAACAACTTTCCTTATTACATGACAAACTCTTAATCGAGGAGCAATCTTGGCATCAAAATAAAGCTTACTGCTAAACCTAATGTCTAAACGCAAATCTTGAAAGATTTTGGAAAATCTTCCCATTTTGATTCGAAGCTTTGTCACGGGACTTTTGATTATCACGTCGTGAAGGATATGGAATATTTGGCTTAGGTAAACTCTTCGGAATATCGGATTCCGGAATGGGAGTGGTTTTAGGTAAAGTCGTCGGAACATCGGGTTCCGGAATAGAAATGGGGATAACCGGAGGTGGGATTTGAGCGGTACTTCCTTGGAAACAAAAAAAAAGGGGATAGTAGAATCGAGGGTCCCCTCATAAGCAACACCACTTCGAGTATGATTGCTTCATCTCACCCTTCCGGGTTTTGATGGTGTTACTCGGAAGAGTACCCAAAGTGTGAGGCTTGGTTTTGAAACAAACAACAAATCAAGTTTTGCAATTATTTTGGAATGTTTGTAGATTCATCATGATGGCTTGTATGAGATTTTATCGTGTCTGATTTCATTCTTAAGGTCTCTTTTAACGATTGATTTGACTTTGCATATCCTCAAACATCTGATCATTATTCTCCCCTCTGTAAAACTTGGAAAAATCATTTGAAATTTCTTTTTGAACTGATTAATAGCACTGAAAAGGTGATGTGAAATCCTTGGTTTTGAAAATTTGGAGCATGATTATTTTGATTTTGAAAACCTTGATTTCCATGAAAATTATTCCCCCAATTAAAATTATTCCCTTGAACATGATTCTGATTAAACCTATTTTGACCATTGTTTTGCACCGGAGCAAAACCTGGTGGTGCCATTTGATTACTAACACGGTTTGGAGGGTTAACTTGATTGTAAGTACCCGTAGTCGCACAAACACTAGCCTGATTGTTATCGGTAGCCGGACAATTATACCAAGAATGAGCACCACCACAAGTAACACAAGATTCCTCAACCGCTTTAACCGGAGCGGGAGTGACAACTTTTTTAGAAACAATCTCGACTAAGGTCGAAAGTTGATCCGCAAGCTTATCAATTCTCTCATCCGTTTTACTAGAAGTAACATTCATCCTAGAAGCATTTGGTTTATTTCGTGAATAACGACTTTGATTTGTTCATAATATATGTTTTAAGGCCCTCTCTATTCGTTTTAACTCCAACAAGAATATTCCACCCGCAGCGGCAATTTAAGGAGTCTTGTTCATTGTTGTTAAACTCGTTTGTAAAAAGGTATCAACATTGAGTTAACGCGTAAATCCGTGATGGAGGGGCATGCTCTAAGCAACTCCCTTAAATCGTTCCCAAAGCTTCACTAAAGTTTCCTCTAATTTTTGTGTTTTGTGTAAAACGAGAAATTTCATTCTTTAAGTGAGTGGTTTTTGAAGGAGGGAAAAATTGATTCACGAACTTGGTAACGAGATCTTCCCAAGTCAAGATTGAATTTGGTGGTTCTTTCTCGTACCAAGTTTTAGCGGCTCTATCGAGCGAATATGGAAACATCATAAACTTAATCACATCATTGGGCACATTCCTAAATCGTAAAGTCGAGGTAATTCTTTTGAAACTATTAATATGAGCATGAGGATTCTCATTCTCACGACCGTTAAACGGGTTAGCTTGAACCAACTGAAGCAAATTCGTCTTAATCTCAAAATGATCGGCATTAATTTTTGGTAATACAATAGCTTCTCCGTACACTTCCATGAGGGCACGGAGTAGCTCTTCCATGGTACGTTCAGCCATTGGTGCAACAATAGTTCGAATCTCGGGTTCGACTATGTTTGAAACTTGTTTTCTCCCACGTCTTAGAATTGTGACGTTTGAATTGTTAGGATAATTAGAATGTCTAGTGCGCATGCACTATTTAAAAGAAAATAAAAAGAAACATTTTTGGTTTTTCAAAAGTTTATTCACAAACTAATTTTAACGGACAACGAGAAAGACAACTTGAACCAAATAATCAAACTTACTTCACGGTAGCTCTTAAAAATTTTACTTTTTAAGGTGAGCCGTATCTCGTAAGTGACACAAATGGTAAGTTTTTAAATATTTAATTCGAGTTGGGAACTTATTATGGATAATACCTCAATTGAAGGTATTATTTGTTGGTGTTCTTTTACCAACTTTGTAATTTTTTATATTCATAAATTAACGAGAAAAATCGAAAGAGCAAATATTTTGTATTTTTGTTTTTAAACTTCTACTTATACTAAAAAGAAAAGAAAAATATTTTTTTACTTTTTATATTTTTGATTTTTATATATTTTTTTTATTTTTGATTTTCTTAAAAGCGTAACTTTCGAAAATGAAAGGTTCTTCAAATCACGATCGACAAACTTCAAACGAGAGAATCTTAATCACGAATCCCCGACAATGGCGCCAAAAATTGATTGAAGCAATCTTATATATACGTAATAATAAAATATATAATATGATGGAAAATTACCAAATTACCCTTGAGGAAAAAGGTAAAAAGGAAATTCTTCACAAATATATATGATATAATAGGTATATTAACCGGAAAGTATGATTCCCGGGTCGTTATTCCCCAACGATTTGTGAAATTAAACCACGTTTGTTGTTCGGACAATGATTAGAATTGGAAACAAAGATTGATTTGATTATCTACTTCTACAATTTAAAATAAGTAAATGATATCAATTAAGCACGAAAACAAATAATTGGAAATCAAACTTTAACTAAAAACGCAAAACGGGAACCCTAAATGGCAGTTAAAAACCCTAAATTTCTAAAATTAAACCTAAATTGAAATTTTCTTTTTAAATAGACTCTAA
>BQNB010004514.1:0-32754 GCA_026074375.1 Tanacetum coccineum | reverse complement strand
ACAGAATAAAGAAAGTCTATACTCACTCGCCACTCTTGCAGGATGCTGGAGAAAGTTTGCAAGGACCCTCAGATGCTCGTTGATCTTTACGTTAACTATGACTGTGATCTTAATGCTCCAAATTGTTTTGAAAAATGGTAATTTAAATTCCAAACCCTTTTAATGATTGTCATATTTTCCTCGCGCTCTGAGGTGACCATGATTCTTGTAATTTTGTTTTGACATTTAGGTGACCACTCTATCAAGAATTGCCCAAGGGACTCAGAACGTGGATCCAAACTCAGTTAATGCTACTCAAATTGGATCAATTAAAGGCTCATCTCTTCAGGTTTGTATATTGTTGTAGGCAATAAGTTGCTTCATCTTTAGACATTTTAACTTTGTTCTCTCCTATTTTAGTGCCTTATGAGTGTGTTGAAATCACTAGTTGATTGGGAGAAGTTACGGAGAGAGTCAAAGCAGAATGAAGAGCAAAATTCAATTGAGGAAAATTCTTCAGCTGCAGAATCTCAAGGCAACTTTGAGAAAGTCAAAGCTCATAAGTCTACCATGGAAGCGGCAATATCTGAGGTACTCCTATACTGAAAAAGAGATCTGCAAAGGGAATTTTTTCTTTAGAAGTCATATGAAAATACCTTCTTGATGTAGTCTCGATCACATCAAGCTTTCTATGATACTACCACTTCACTTTCATTCCCTTCTCATGTTGAGTTCGAATATTAATAAATTATAGTTCAACTGTCATCCTGTGAAGGGTATTGAATTCCTGAAATCAAATAGTTTAGTGGAGAATACGCCAGAGGAGAGACGCCTGGAGTGTCAGAAAAACTAAAAAATACTTAGATTTGTGCTTTTGCTTGCTCATTGCATTTTGATGCATGCTGGATTTCTACTTATATTGTTTGTTGCTTGCTTTGTGTTCCACTAGATTTACATTTCCTACATTATTTCTTTTGCTTTGCTATGCTGTGTGTGCTCTGCTCATGCTCAAATAAAATAAAGATTTATCGCCCTAATTTGCTTGTGACTCATTTGACATTGTGCTTTTTGTCATTTGTGTGCTGCTGTGCTTTTGCTTGTTGGGCTGCTCATGCTTTTAACGTTTGTGTTGCTTGTTGTTGTGCCTTATTTTGTGCTCATGCTCTTTGCTCATTGCTTTACTAGTCCAGCTCAGCCAATCACTTATTAAATTTTACTGCGATTTTTGTGCTCATTGCTTCTTGTGCCTTGCTTGTTTGTGCTCTCATTGCTTTGCTTTTTGCATTGCTTGTGCTTGTTTGTGCTGATTGCTTTTTTGCTCCACTTGCTGCTTTGTGCTGCTTTGCTGCTTGTTGCTTGCTTTGTGCTTGCTCAGCTTGCTCCCATCAATTGCTTTGCCTTTGGTGTGCTTTGCCTCATGTTTTAATTAATCTTCACATACCACATTTCTTATTAGTCTCTTTTTTTGCTAATGTGCCTCTCTGCTCGTGTTGCTCATGTCTATGCTTGCTTGCTTGCTCATGTGCTCACTACCAAATATTTGTTTGTGCTATGCTTGTGATGCTTGCTTTTGCTGCTGACTAAAATATGACCTTTGCTTTGCTCGTGCTTGACTTTTTGTGTGTGCTTGTGCTTCATGTTTTGCTCTGTGCTCATGCTTGTGTGATTGTGCCATATCTTTATCCTGATATTTTAATGTCATACTCAACATCTAAATTTGTGCTTGCTGCTCTTTGCTCATTGTGCTTCTTGATGTGCTGTGCTTTTGCTGTTGTGTTATTGCATGTTTGCTCATTGCTTGCTTGATCAATTTGCTTTTGCTCTTGCTTCCTCCTCCACTCCCATTTTCATCCTATTCATAGATCAAAATAATCTTGCTTGTGCTTGTTGCTTCATTTTCTCAGAACTTTGCCCTAGCGTGGACTAGTACAATTTTATTTTTGGATATTTATATTAAGGTACCATTTGCGATTAGCTTTTTATGATTGTTCTTTTTTTTCTTCTGGCTTTCATGGCTATGATTGGTTGCTTGATTATATTTGCATAGCATTGGCGCTGAAGAAGATAGTTTTGGCAAAGATTGGAAATAGGTGCAAGTTTCTCATCTAGATAAGTTTTGTTGATGTTTTGCACTGCAGTTTGCTGCATTCTGCAGGTTGCAGTTGTTGCAGTTCTGCAGTAGTTCCTGCTGAGTTCTTTCGCTGTTGTGCTTTTCATACGAGGTATTACATGCAAAAGTTTGATTTACACTTATCTCTTATTATAGTATAATAACAAGAGTAGTTGCCCGCGCGTTGCTGCGGGGCGGTGTTTATTTTATCATAGATTTTTATGAGATTTGGGTAACTATGTGTTATGCATGACTGCCCGCGTGTTGACGCGGGGCGTTAATTTTTTTTTATTTTTTTTTTGTATTTTGTGCGGCTTTTTTTCCTGTCTTATGTTTGACAGTTTTTTTATTTTTATTTTTATTTTTTTTTTTTTTTTTCTTTTTTTTTTTGTTTTTTTTTTTTTTTTTTCTTTTTTTTTTTTTTTTTTTTTTTTTTTTTTTTTTTTTTTTTTTTTTTTTTTTTTTTTTTTTTCTTCCAACTCACATTATTCTAAACAATTTTTTTTTTTTTTTTTTTTTTTTTTTTTTTTTTTTTTTTTTTTTTTGTTTTTTTTTTTTTTTTTTTTTTTTTTTTTTTTTTTTTTTTTTGTTTTTTTTTTTTTTTTTTTATTTTTTTTTTTTTTTTTTTTTTTTTTTTTTTTTTTTTTTTTTTTTTATTTTTTTGTTTTTTTTTTTTTTTTTTTTTTTTTTTTTTTTTTTTTTTTTTTTTTTTTTTTTTTTTTTTTTTTTTTTTTTTTTTTTTTTTTTTTTTTTTTTTTTTTTTTTTTTTTTTTTTTTTTTTTTTTGGTTTTATTTTTTTTTTATTTTGTTTTTTTTTTTTGTTGTTTTTTTTTTTTTTTTTTTTTTTTTTTTTTTTTTTTTTTTTTTTTTTTTTTTTTTTTATTTTTTTTTTTTTTTTTTTTTTTTGTTTATTTTTTTTTGCTTTTTTTTTTTTTTTTTTTTTTTTTTTTTGATCTTTTTTTTTTTTTTTTATTTTTTTTTTATTTTTTTTTTTTTTTTTTTTTTTTTTTTTTTTTTTTTTCTTTTTTTTTTTTTTTTTTTTTTTTTTTTATTTTTTTTTTTTTTTTTTTTTATTTTTTCTTTTTGTTTTTTTCATATTTTTTTTTTTTTTTTTTGATTTTTTTTTTTTTATTTTTTTTTTTTTATGTTTTTTTTTTTTTGTTTTTTTTTTTTTTATTTTTTATTTTTTTTTTTGTTTTTCTCAATAAACACTAGACTCATAAACACCGACAAGATTCTTTTTTTTTTTTTTTTTTTTTTTTATTTTTTTTTTTTTATTTTTTTTTTTATTTTTTTTTTTTTTTTTTTTTTTTTTTTTTTTTTTTTTTTTTTTTTTTTTTTTTTTTTTTTTTTTTTTTTTTTTTTTTTTTTTTTTTTTTTTTTTTTTTTTATTTTATTTTTTTTTTTTTTTTTATATTTTTTTTTTTTTTTTTTTACTTTTTTTTTTTTTTTTTTTTTATTTTTTTTTTTTTTTTTTTTATAACCTTCTTCTAATGATTATAACACTCTTCTAACACAAACCCAATCAAAACCTTCAAGAAACTCCAAGAAAACTAGTCCTAAACACCTTCAAATCTTCAAGAAACTACACCAAACTTTGCAAGAGGCAAAAGGATGGTGTTATAAAGCCTAAAAGGAGTTGAATAAATTTGTGAGATGGTGATGGTGGTGTGTATGAATTTTGGCAGCAATGGGAGCAAAGGAGAAGGTGGAAATGAGATTTGAAAATGGGAGGTGAAAGATGTTTTGCATGTGTGGGGAAATGAAGTAGTATAATTGTGTTTTATGGAAAAGAGAATTGAGTTGGAGTGTGGTTTTGGGTGTGGCCGGTTTTTAGGGCCTTGGGGGGAGGGAAAATTATATTTTTTTTTTGATTTTTAGTTTATATGTATTTTGTTAAAGTGTTGTGTAAGGTTATAAAAGAAAAAGTAAGGTTTAAGGTAAAAAAACGCGAGTTTTAGCTAGAATTTTCGTAAACGCGAAACACAACGGAAAATGAAAATGGGGAAAATTATATTCATTGGGGAATAATATGAGATTAATAAATCACTTACGATGCGAAGACGGAATAGATTTCTAATTACGGCTTACGCAAGGCTAAAAACGAGAATTTCTTACTAAATCGGGTAAACGTAAAATTAATAACTTTTCTTAAAAATGAAAATAGAAATAAAGCTCGGAGTAAATAATGACCTTGAATACGGAATGTTACAAATAGAATTCAGGAAGTTGTTGGTGCAGCCCAATATTTGCATAAACGCTCGGGAAGTATGTTACCATCTCTGGTAAGATGGTCACTTAAATAGCCGCAGTGCTTCTTTGTTTGAGGAACCTGTTTTTAACAGTGGCTTGAAGGTAAGATACTTTCTGTTAATTCGTTCAGACGGGCAAAAATAAATTGTTCATTTAACCACAAAGGTAAGAAAATAGGTATTTGGACTTGCATTTTCAATGATTAGTTTCGTTGCAAGTGCAACAATAATACGATTATAACACCACAAAGTTAAAACACAACCAAGAAAGGGAACCGGCTAAGCCTAATAAAACAAATGATCTAGTTTCATCCTTGTTGCAATTGAAGGGTATGAAAGGCTGAAATGATATTACCCATCCATTTAATCTCTTTTTTTCAGAATTTGGTCATTTTATATGTTATTTTCTTGAACATCGATTTTTTCAAATTCTCTACATACAGAGTAATTAAATTTGTCAAACACTTGAACAACAAATTGCTGGCACTTTACCTCATGAGAGATCCTTGCTTCGGAAAATACACACGGTACAGCTTATCACCTCCTTTTTACATTTTTGCAGCTAAGCTGATCGAACTTTTGGTTGGAGCCCAAACACGTTACACATACATGTCTGGTTCTTGAGACAAACGCATGTCTGGTAAGTTATGTTTTGTGAAGTACCTTTAGAAGTTCGATATGTAGGTTTTAGCAGATCTCGTGTTAAGGTTAACCACCTTAGCTTATTGTCGTATCCTGATGTGTTTACTTTATCATTTCGTTATTTTTTTATTATAATGTGGGTTCAGTACGCTCGATCCAAGGTAAATCTCAATCATCTGCGTATCTTTTAATAGTAAAACATACATGGCAATTGCCTTTATTGTATAGCTGCTAATATCCTATTGCACGCGTTACATGAGTATGTCTATCAGGTGACTAAAAAAATTAATGTGCACGAAGTTTTAGTCGATACTGAGTCAATAATACAGTTGCATAACGGGTTGTTGAGTAGAAACGTTACCGTGACTACATTTGGTCCTTGTTGTTTTCAGCATCTCTAATCCAGTAAGCCGTCCTCGAGCTTCTTCACTTTGTGGATCCCTTTCTTACGAGACAATAGTTCCTTTGTGTGTCCCTTTTCTCACAGTCATAACACGTCACGTTGGTTAATGTGTTTGCCACCCGTAGCTATAGCTTTGCCATTACAATATAGTGCCACAACATCTAAATCATCAATGGTCAAGAACAAAGGTCTTGTCGCTGAAGCATATGAATGGGATGAAGAGGAAGTGTCATCTGATGACAATGAAATGGTTGAAGTAAAGGTTCTCATGGCTCTAGCTGATGATGAAAATATTGTTGTTGGCAAAGAGAGTGCCAGAAATGGTGAATGGGTAAAGATTTCTATGAGAAAGGTACACACTCTTCTTGATATGGAGGATAATGATGAAAGAAAATATTTTCTTGATTATTTGTGTATTGATCTTAACTATGTTGAAGAACAAAGAAACAATCTTGTGTTAAAACATAGAAATCTTGTTCATGAATTAAATACATGAAAAGAACAACTTTTAGTATTAAAACAAGCAAAACTTAATTTTCTTACCATGCAGCATGTAAACACTGAGATTCTCAAAGAGAATAAAAACTTAAGAACATAACTAAAAGAGCTAACAGAAATCACTGAAACATGGCTTAACAGTTCTAACAAAGTAAATCAGTATATCGGTGAACAAATCCCCTCTCAAAAGAAAAGAATTCTGGGAGTTGATCAACTCACTGAAGATCCTCTAGTTCTAGGCAAAAAGACCTAGTCTTTGTAAAATCCTTAGCTGATGACACAAAAGTGTCCATACCTGGTGTTGAAAGACCCTGGTTGTCTGAAGCTGAAGGTTTTATTTTGCCAAATCATGATACTGGTAGGATACTCCCAGCTAAGTCATAAAGAAACACAACTAATCCTTTAGTTATTGTCACTAACTCTTCAGTGAATAAGTATGATTCAGCGGATGAATCTTCAGTCTGTAGCACCCTTCTTCCTCCACTAAAGAAGTTGGATGGTGTTGAACCTATTTCTGGATCAAAGACTATAAAATCAATTTTGAGGTCAAAGTCTATATTCAAAGCTAAAACTGTAAAAGGTGTCAAAATAAATGAACCATTCTCAGCCCCTACTAAGGGTAACAAAAGTTCTTCAACTTCAAAAGTTAACTCAGCTCCTGCTGGTAAACTAAAAAGTATGAAAATTAAAGATGATCCTCCTTTGGCTATTGTAATAAAAGAACTTAACGACCTAAAATTACAAATTAGCAAGAATTAGTCATCTTACTCCTGAAATAATCAACAGGTTCCACAAAATGCACATTAAAACAAATACAAAACATAATTCAAAAAGAGCTGTGATCTGTGTGGCCTAAACAATCATCTCTCAGAGAATTGTTACAAGGTTTTGTTTTGTAAAAAGTGTGAGAGAACTGATCACAGAACCCGTAATCATGCTAAATACATTTTCACCTTGAACATGTCTCATCATCTCAAAGGTCTGGGTAGATCTTCATCAAGATCTCATATCCCAAGACCATCAAAACGCTTCTTTCCACCTTGCATACACTGTGGATGTATAGATCATTTATCTAATGAATGTTTATACTATTCCGTATGTAAAGTATGTAGAAGTTATGACCATGACACAAATGGTCATAACAGGATTATCTCTCTAGAAAGAGAGATCAATCCAAGAAATCCTCAACATGTCTTTAAAAGATGTTAAGCTTGTGGTAGCTCAAATCATACCAAAAAGGCTGAAGCTCTAAAATCAACTAGGGCTGAATCATCTAATGCTAACAGATACAAGACTCCCACTAGAAGGTGGGTTTCTAAGCAAAACTAACCATTCCAAATGTATTTGTGCAGTGTGGCATCAGGAAGCCCATCTGGTACCTGGATAGTAGATGCTCAAGGCATATGACTGGTGTTAAGAGTTACTTGTACATATATGAGAAACAACCAGGACCTAAAGTGGTGTTTGGAGATGACTCTACATGCACAACTAAAGGTTATGGCTCTATCAAATGTAATGGTTTAGTTTTCACAATGGTAGCATTTGTAAATGGTCTTAAGTAAAATTTAATTAGCATCATTCAACTCTGTGATGCTAAATATATTATTTAGTTTGATGAGAAAAGAGGAACAATCTTCAACTCCAACAAAGAAGTTGTAATAATTGCTCCAAGAGTAAGAGATGTATATGTTCTTGACATGACATCTTCTGCACAAGAATCTTGTTTCTTTGCCAAAGCCTCTGACAATCTCAACTGGCTTTGGCATAAAAGACTTGCTCATCTAAACTTCAAAACAATCAACAAACTAGCAAAACAAAATCTTGTTATTGGTCTTCCCTCACTTGTCTACTCAAAGGACAAACTATGTTCATCATGTGAAAAGGGAAAGCATCATAGGGCCAGCTTCAAAACAAAACAGACATCTTCTATCAAGAAATGTCTTCATCTTCTTCGCATGGATTTATTTAGACCTGTAACTCCTAGACCCATTAACCATGAAAAGTACACCCTTGTCATTGTTGATGAGTACTCAAGGTACACCTAGGTATACTTCTTGAAGAAGAAAGTCAAGCACCTAAAACTATCATGTCCTTCATCAAAAGAGTTAAAAATCAAAATGACATCAAAGTCAAACAACTCAGAACTGAAAATGGTACTGAATTCAAAAATAAAATCCTTGTCAACTTCTATGATGAAAAAGGGATTTTATAAAACTTTTCCTCTCCCTGCACACCTGAACAAAATGGTGTTTCTGAAAGGAAAAATAGAACCCTTATAGAAGCTACAAGAACAATGCTTTTAGGATCTGTCTTCTCAAAACAATACTGGACTGAAGCAATAGCCACTGCATGCTACACTCAAAACAAATCCACCATTGTGAAAAGACATCTTAAAAATCCTTATGAGATTTTTCGTAAGAGAATCCTAAATATCAACTTTCTTCATGTCTTTGGATGTCCAGTTTACATCCATAATCATAAAGATTACCTAGGAAAGTTTGATGAAAAAGCTGATGATGGTTATCTTCTTGGATACTCACTAGTCTCCAAGGCCTTCAGAGTCTTCAACATAAGAAGACAGCAAACTGAAGAAACCTATCACATCACATTTGATGAAAGCCCTGATGCTATCAAATTCTTAAAACCTTCGGTTGACAACATCAACATAACTAAAAATAAAAGATATCCACCTGTAAATATTTTCATCCTTATGAGCCTTCTCAAAGGTATCAAACAAATAGCAATGATGTGTCTTTCATAAAACCCTATGAATGTCCTGAACCAGTTGTTCTTGAAACTAAAGTTTAATCTGACCAAAATGGTCAAACTGATCAAAATGATCAATCTGTTCAAAATGATGAAATCTTAAATGATGATCATTCTGAACATTCCAATCATACCAATGATGAACAAATCATTGAGAATCTCCCAAACACTGAAGACATTCAGATCTCTAAACACTCATCCTCTCCAAGAGTAGAGAATACTTTAGTACAAAATACAATTCCAATCCCAAATCCACCCTTACCCATTCCATCAGTGGTTACTCCAGCTCCTCAAGATAAATAGTCTCAGGACAAGCACATTGAGTTGGTCAATATCATTGGTGATCCAGGAGCTGGAATGCTCATAAGATCCATGGCCAAAGACCTTGGTACATCTTCAGCTCATGAATGTCTCTTTGTAGATTTTCTCTCTGAAGAAGAACCTAAAAAGGTCACTGAAGCACTACAGCATCTAGGATGGGTTGATGCCATGCAAGATGAACTAAACCAATTTGCCAGAAACAAAGTCTAGACATTAGTTCCTGCACCTTATGGTAAAACCATAATTGGCTCAAAATGGGTATTCAAGAACAAAAGAGATGAAACTAGAATTGTCATAAAAAAACAAAGCAAGACTTGTAGCTCAAGGCTACAATAAGTAAGAAGGCATAGACTATGATGAAATGTTTTCTCCTGTTGCAAGACTTGAAGCAATCAGAATCTTTCTTGCCTTTTCCACCTACATGAACTTTATAGTTTATCAAATGGATGTCAAAAGTGCATTCTTCAATGGTAAACTAAAAGAAGAAGTTTATGTCAAACAACCTCTGGGTCTTGAGATTAATGAGTTCCCAAACCATGTATGCAAATTAGACAAAGCTCTTTACAGACTTAAACAAGCTCTAAGAGCATGGTATGAAATTCTCTCAACCTTTCTTACTAGACACAATTTTGTGAGAGGTAAGATAGACAACACTCTGTTTGTCTATAAAACTCAAACTGATGTGATTCTGGTTCAAATCTATGTTAATGACATTATCTTTGAGTCCACCAGCACAAAATTATGCAAACAGTTTGCTAAACTGATGACTCAAAGATATGAAATGAGCATGATAGGTGTCCTCACCTATTTCCTTGGATTTCAGATTAAACAATCTGAAAAGGCATTTCAATCAACCAAGAAAAATAGTCAAGATCTACTAAAAAAGAATGACATAAATGGTTCATAAGTGAAAAGCTCTAATGGTAACCTGCCCTAAAGCACTTAGGACCTGATCTCATGGCAAAGCTATAAATGATACACGGTAATAGAGTTTGATTGGGAGTCTCTAATAGTATCTAACTGCAAGCTGACCTACATTTCAATTCTCAACTTTCTCTGGCAAGATATCAAGTCAAATCCTGAAGGAATCCCACCTTAATTGTTGTTAAGAGGAATTTTCAAGTACCCAACAAGGTACCTCTCCCAGTCATGTTTCTGTGGTATACCAAAATGTTCATATTTGACCGTAAAGATTAAACTTCTACTCTGACAATGTTGGCTTCAAAATGGATAGGCAAAGCACCACAGGTGCTTTGTCATTGTCCTATGAGCAAGCTAGTGGTGCTGTAGTGCTAAAAAGCATAATCTGTAGCAAAAGTCCCTCAGCGAGCTGAATATGTAGCTGCCGGAGCTCAGATGTTTGTTCCAACATACTTCTCTAATATGATGAAGCGGTTGCAACTCACCTTTATTGGACTATCAATAAGGAAACCATATTTTGTGATAACATAAGTGCTATTGCAATCTCAAACAATCCAGTTCTGCACTCAAGAACAAAGCATATTGATATCAGATATCATTTTATCAGAGATTATATTCTAAAAGGGGACATTGAATTACATTTCATTCCCACTTAATATCAACTTGCTGATATCTTCACCAAGCCTCTGGATGAGCCAACTTTCAAAAGATTAAATATTGAACTAGGTATGCTGAACATTGATTCAAAACCTGAATCTTCAGTACTAACTGAAGAAAACTGAAGCTTTAGCATTTTCATCCAAAACTAAACAAACTTTCATATGTTAAATGTCAGTTTAGTTTTTGCATATAACATTTAGCTTGCTTAAGTGAAGTAACTAAGCAATCACATATGTCTCATTCATGGATTTACATGAGCATGTGTGGTTTTGTCGCCTTTGCTGGAGCACATATATTGGTCAAGTCAAGAACTAAACAAAACTAATTTATTTTCTTCAGTTCAGTTTATAAAATGTTTTTATCAAATTCTTCAACTTTCTCTCGAGTGAAGTAACTGAGCAATCACATATGTCTCATTCATAGATTTGCATGAACATTTGGGGTTTTGTCTCCTTCGCTGTAAGATTGATGATGATGAAGATTATAATAATCTGTTCAGCATAACATAACACCAAACCTGAACCTAGTCCAACTTTTTCAAACATCAATCTCAAGGTCAGTTTTAAAACAAATGTGATTCTCAAAAGTAATATCATTTTATTAAAATAATTTCAATTTCAAAGAAGTTGTTTAATTAAAATATATTAATTTAGGACATCCAAAAGTTAGAATGACCTCATCACCTTTCTCTCACCTACCTTTTTAGTTAAATAGACGGTTGTTCACTGTTCTAGGTGTCAAATGCATGCTTTGCTAACTTTCATTAAATACAAAGTTTAGCACACATGTTGAAAACAAACCCTAAACATTCCTATAACTTTATAACCTCAAATGATAAATACAATTTCTTAAAGAAAAAATTTGTAATTCATCAATCATATAAATCATAACAAACCTTTTAACACCTCACTCTTACACATTCATCAAGAAAAAACATAACACACACCTCAAACCAGATCAAATATTTAAAACCCTAATGGCTGAATCACTATCACACAATCCCTCTTCACCTAAAATTACTCCCAAAGAAGAACCTGTCACTCTTGACAAACCTAAAAGCCCAAACCCTTTCTTACCTGCAGATCATATTGAGTTCAACCTTTGAAGAGATTGCCTTCACCACCAATAATAAAGTTGCACTACTATATCCCCTGCACCCAAACTAAGAATACTTTAGGGATGTGTCAGACTTCATTTCTAAATGATATCTAAAAGAAGCATTTATCAAGGCCCCAACTTAATACAAAGAATACCTAAGTGAATTTTGGTATACTACAAAGACCTTAGATGAATCTAAGATTTGGGTATCCACTCCTACAGGTGGAATTAGAGGAGACATAGGTATCAACACCTTTAGGAATGCTCTTAGGGCTCATTACCTACCTCACTCAAGTATGTATGTTTCTACACCCTCCATAACAATAGTGAGACCATGGTTTGCAACAATAGGTTATAGTGGGGAGATTGGAGCAAAGGGAACTCTTAAAAAGAATTGTCTTCTTCCTAGGTAGAGGCTACTGATGGGTTAAATCATTTAGTGTTTAGGTGGGAAAATAGGTGGCATAGACCAAATATCCAACAAGGATGCTACCATCCTGTATTGTTTGGCCAATAGGGTAAAGATAGATTATGCTAGGCTAATATGGTAGGATATAATTCATAAAGTGAGCAAGAAAACTAGGGAAAAGGTTGTTCCTTATCCTAGGTTTATATCCCTTCTACTAGAATACATGATGCATGAATATGATAATGAAGAGCTCACCGTAAATCCCACTCGGGTCTTCAGTGTTCATAACTGGGCACTGAAGCCAAACTAAACTGAAAGACTTCCCTTCATTGGCCACATGAAGGCCATCTGTAATTTAGATGTTCCTGTGGACTTCAAAGCTCCTAAACCTTCCTCACAAACTGAGGAGGTTCCCCAAGGCAAAAAGCATGGAGATAAAAGTGGACTCAGAAGAAAAAAATCTTCAAAACACACATCTGAGTCCAAGACTGAGCCATCTAAATCTAAAACTAGCCAATTAGAAAAAGCAACTCGGTCTAGTTCGGCCATGGACAAAAGCCCAAGCCATCCTTCACCTTCCACACCAATGGTTGGTGAAATGCATAAAGAGACACAGCAAGCAGCTGGTGGTCTAACATCTTTAGGGGCCACCAGTGAAGAAGGATCCCATCTTCAACTCTGTAGTGGTATGTCTGCATTTCTTATCATTGAACATGTTTATTCAGCTTCTTTCATTTTCACTCTGAGTCTGCATCAAGATGTGATGCTTCAGTAGATTCCATAGCTAAAGCTGATCCTGGAATATCTGCTCCTAATGATTCCATACCTTCACAATAGGATATGGATAAAGGAACAAAAAACTATTCAATTGATCACATATTTGTAGGGACTAAACCAAGTGTTCTTGTAGATCAAACCAAATCTGCTGGAGATGGGTTAAAAACTGTACACACTGATTCAGGTACAAATAAGGAGTCCAGAGCTGATGACATTTCAAAGAAAATCAAGCTGGAGGATTTATCAAATCTCTTGAAAGACACAAGATCTGTCTTCTTTACTCCTGACTCCCCACAAGATGAACCAATTATTGTTTCAGATGAGAGTGAAGAGGAAGAGGAATTTGCTAAAGATAAAGACACTCATGCTTCTTCTCATGATGTACCTGAAGACACTTCAATCCCTCATCCTCCATCTTTAAAATCTGCTCAAATTCAAGAGTTAATGGCTCATGTTCAATTACTTCAGTCCTAAAAGGATGAGCTGGAACAACAAAAGGCAAAAGCTGAAGCTAAAGTTGCCTCACTAAAGGCTGGGCCCTTATTTCCAGACATCAACCAGCTTACTAATCTTTTGGTAACCTCTTTAAAGCCTAAACTCTCTAAACTCTTAGCCTCACACAACTTTTCTAGCTACTTACCAACTGAACTAAAAGACTCCCCTCAAAATTCACTGAATTATCTAGAGAGATTAAATAGCTAAAGCAACATGTTAAAGATATGGAAATCGAACTATTTGGGGACTTAAAAGAGATTCCAATAAAACTAGAGACTTTCACTTCTACTATCTCTAGTCTTACATCCCAGGTTGCTAAACTGAAGAACATTTAATAGGAACTTTCAATGGAGTTTCAAGCTTTACTAGTTCTAGTTTCTTCAGTTCAAAAACAGCTCAAGACTTTGGATTCCCTTTCAAGTCTATTAAACAAGGTTACTGAAACCTTGAACAGGTTTGCCACTGTGGTGGAAAATGCATCATGAGCTACGACCAAGGATGTTCCTTCAGCAGGCCAAGCAACTGCTTCACCTGCTGAGGGGGAGAAGAACACCACCAAGGATGCTCAAACAAACCTGCAAAATGAACTAGTTGATCTTTTGGGTATTGATGTGGTGGAACAATACCACAACAAGAAGTTACTCTTTGATAAATATTATGATAAGATGTTGAAAAGAAGAAAAAGCTCAAAGATCAAAAATTATGATGTTATCACATAAAAGGGCCCTATCTCACAGAAAGTATATAGGGAAGATGGGACAATTGAAGGCATTGCAAATTTAAAAGTCAGTGACTTACATCTGGCTGAATGGAGAGAGGTTGTACAAGCTTGTCCTGATAGAAAAGAAAAAGGATGGAAAACCATCTATGGATTGATAAAGACAAGAATGGAATACCTTGATCAAACTGAAAGAGAACTAAAGGTTGACTTCAACAAACCTCTCAAAGAACAAGATCCTTTAAATGAGCTAAATGAGTTAGCAAACAAGAAAAGAAAAAGAAGCAGTGACTTGAAAGACCATTCTAGGTCAACAAAGAAACATAAGTCATCAAGTTCAGCATGAAGAAGAGGTTCATTGGGCAGCTAAGGCAATAGAATGTAATCTTTTGTAATAACTTTATCTTTTGAATTTGTATTGTAATGAAAGTTAGAATGAAAGGTTATCAGTTTATGTTGTTCAATTTATATCAGTTGTGTAAGAAGAAGTTGTTTTGCTCACTTACAACTGATTTTAACTTAGGTTGTCTGTATATTCAAATAGGGGGAGATTGTTGGGTTCAGTTCCTGAGCCCTTCAGTCTTTCAGTAGATTTAAACATAAAATCCCCTAAGTAATACTCAAGTTGAAGTCTTTTAGTTTGAGTCACTAAAGTTTCTCCAGCGTCAGCTCTTCATGTCCTTAGAAGATTGGGAAGTATCTTCACTTCAGTTTATGCAGCAGTACAAAAACTGAAGAAGGCTTTTGGTAAGAGCTTCAGTTCAGCTTGGTTGACAATTCTAAGCTGAACGTAGTTTATCTCCTTAACAGAAGTTGAAACGTGTTGTTTCACTTCTAGAAGGTTTACAAGGCAGGAAAAAGATTGCTTTATGTCAAAAGGAATAAAGCAATCTCCTTAGAAAAGTAACTTCTAAAAGTTGGTATATAAGTACAACAACTTTCCTCCAAGGACAAAACCTAGTATTAGAAAGTAAATGTGCATTAAATGGTAGTTCAACCACCCATTTAATGCTTGCCACGTAGTCTAGGTTAAACTTGTAAACCCTAGTCCCTTTGCCTATAAAAGGAAAGGGATTCTCAGAGTAAATGTTATCTCTTCCAATTAATGTAAAATAAATTGAAGAGTTCATTTATCTCTCAAACAAACTGAATAGAAACTGCTAAAGCTGAAGCTTCAGTTCTAGTCGAATAGTTTGTTTTCTTATTTCTCATTACTTTGGTTAGAGAATAAGTTCGAAGGAGATAACACCCAAATTGTAATTCAACCATCTTGTTATTCCGCAAGCAAGGTGTGTCATAGATTTTTTATTTGATTCTAATAGGAACCTATACGTTGAAAAGTACTTTTGTGTGTTTTAAACTTGTTCTTTATATTTTTCATATATATCTATTTAAAACTCACTTCATTGCCATGGAATCTGATTAGTTTAATTTGATAAACCCTATATCAGATTCCAAAGGACAACATATTCCTTCATCGTCATAGAAGAACTGTCCATCAGTAGGAGCTGATTCATCTTCCTGAGCATTACCCTATTTAGCATCTTCTCCATAACTCACATAATCTTCAAGTACAACATCTTCCACATTGAATACTTGGGTTCCAACCTCTTCCATGGGTACCTCAGTACTAACCTCTGCCACAATGGGTTCTTGAGTGCTAACCTCTGCCACAATGGGTTCTTGAGTGCTGATGTGTTGTAGTTAGGGGTGTGATTTGTGATTCAAGTTTTAAATTTATATTTTGCTGACTTAACCAAAAACAACACTTTAACGGGCAGTGTACCCGATCGATGGGAATTTCGTGGTAAGTAAGGTGTCGAACACTTGGAGCGAAGTTAAATCTTTCAATTTATTAATACTTTAGTTTTTCTAACCTAAGTTAGTCTAATCTATGCTAAACCTATGTTAATCCTAAATCTAATGGAAAAGGGAGGTTGCAGCCTGAGAGACTGGCATAGGTTTTGTGGTGACTAAAACCAATTCAAGATACTAAAACACATGCAAGCCAATCAACAGAAGATAAAAGAGTGGTCTAGCCAAATATAAGAAAAATGTACTAACCATTATTAATCCAATCAGAACGTTGGTTTGTTTATTAGTGCAATGATTACTTATCTCGAAGTGGCATATCATTCTTAGACTTAGGCGAGACTTCTTCCTAAGACCTAGACACGTATAATTCTAACATAATTAAACGCATCCGCATAAAGCATCCTTATTTGCTGATTATAAACTATCTTAGGGATTAAGGCAATGGTGATCTTGTTAAACCCTAGCTCATAGAGACTTTATCCACTTACTGCTTAATGGCTCTTTATATACTAGTAGTCCACTGTCCGAGTCCTTACCGATGGAATAAGAATGTACTCGTTGATACCAAGGTCACCTTATGGTCCAACTAAGCTCATAATATAAGGGTAAAGATAGGTCGTTAATTGTGATCATATTGGTCTAGATGTATAAATCACTATATGGAGAGCTATCCCGGCATCTAGATTACTTGGTCCGTATCAATAGATCCAGTTGAATGATAAACATAAACAAGCAATCAACGATAAATTAAGAAATCGAGATAAACAAACCAAATATTAAGATCTTCATAATAATGGCTAATACCCGAAGGTATTAGCCTTCAAACATCATAATTAATACAAGAGTAATGATTTAGCCAAGGTAAACTAACCGAGTTAACGAATGATACCAAAAACTAAATGATTACAAGAGTATAAGAAATTACATGTTGTCTCCTATGGAATTAATTGCGTTGCTCGACCTCTTCTGCTCTTTTTCTCCTCTAAAAATCAACTTTTATGGTTTAGGTATCGAGAATATGACTTTGCACACCTATCGTTTTTGAGTTTTCTATTTATATGGTATGGAGTCGATGTCGATACGGCGTATCTAAGGTCTTGGATACGACGTATTAGGGGTTTCTTGGAGTAGGGATCACGTTTGATATCTTCAAGAATATTTTATTCCCATATAGCTTGAATACGGCGTATTGGTCTTCCTTGATACGGCGTATTAGATCTTGTGGTCTTCATGGTCTTTTGTGAGTGCAGGCACAGATTTGCCGTATCTTCCTTGATGGATACGGTGTATTGGTTGTCAGAACAGTAATCTTCAAAATATCTTCGTTTAAGCTCTTTAGAGCACGTCTGCATTAAATGGTATCTCAACCACCTATTGGATTCATGATACGCGTACTAGGTTAACTTGTAAACCCTAATCCCTTTGCCTGTAAAAGGAAAGGAATTCCCAGAGTAAATGCTATCTCTTCCAATTAATGTTCGATTTCCTCATAGCAGAGTTCATTTATCTCTCAAACAAATTGAATGATACTACTGTGTTAGGCTATCATTTCATCACCACAAGACACAAAAATAAAAGGAAAATCTTAGAGAGAGAAAGA
Source organism: Tanacetum coccineum (assembly GCA_026074375.1). Taxonomy (NCBI): domain Eukaryota; kingdom Viridiplantae; phylum Streptophyta; class Magnoliopsida; order Asterales; family Asteraceae; genus Tanacetum; species Tanacetum coccineum. The sequence goes on along the minus strand of BQNB010004514.1, from coordinate 15,290 downwards.
ACTAAAAGAAAGAAAAATGGTAACTTCTATTATGAGAAAATGAGAAGCAAATTAACTTTCTCTCCTCTCGCGCTAGGAGGGTTGTATTTATACTACAAAGAGTATGGACTCCTTGTTGGGATGTTTGGGCCTTTAATAGACCAAACTAATGAGTTTTAGCCTGACACCTAGACCCAATTAGCTTAAATGAATTCCCGTAAACTACGTTTTCCTATACAAGGTTCGAGAATATATAATGACTATCACTTCACATAAAAACATGGCTAACAATCTTCCCCTAAGGGGTTGGTCATTACACTTATGCTTCACGTCTTGTGGACGGTCTTGAATCTTGGAGCTTGTGTTCTTGAGAATTCTTTGAAAGTTCCTTTTGCATGTTGTAATCTTGGATCTTTAATCTGTGACTTGATTATCTCTTAACTTAGGTCATTGATATCTTGGTCTTTAGCCTTAAAATCTTTATCTTGAATGTTGAGAGCTTTAAATCTTTATCCTTAATTCCTTATGCCGCATTAAGTTCTTGTGTCTTTACCCTCATGCTCAAGTTCTTGAAAGCTTGCTAACAATCTCTATCAACATTTTCTTTAACCTGATTACTTGTACCTCATAATGGGAGGAGTAGTACTTGATCCACTTTTAAGATATAACTTTGTTATTGTCCAACAATCTTGTCGATAATGTTCTTTTTGAGGAAGTGCTTGTACATCAGAGATAGCAGAAGACTTTGACACATGTACCTGAGCATTCATCATGTATTTATCTTTGTCAATTAAGCATGAGCTCTTGAATCTTGACTCAGCTGGAATGAGGTTGTAACACCGTCACTTATACCTAAAAGTTAATGTCAGTGATACACAGCAGATATAGACGAATATGGCTTCGTCATTCATCTTAAGTTTGGTTACATTAACCTTCGGTCCTGTAAGGACCGTTTTACAGTATAAATACTATACCTATGATCAGGTAGATTTAATTTAGAAGAATTTACTTGACAGGGTTTCTAGCTCGAAGTGTTAGATCCTCTAACACGATTGCATTAGATTCACCGTACTTGCCTGTTCTCATTACCGAAACGTCTCAAAGCAGACATCATTGTAAGAGTAAATCAGATAGTTACTGTCTTTCTGATTGAGTCGTCAATTCATTGACTGGACCATTATCGATATCCAGTTGACACATGCTTGATTCATATAGAATCTTACAAGTCACCTACCGCAGAGTTGTTTGACGTTGACTCTGGAAGGATTTCCATTCATCACTGTGAATGCTAGAGTATCACTCTGAATGTTCTGGCAATTACCACAAGGATAATGCGTAGGACTCTTTGATACCAAATGTTGTATAATGATGTACGACATTTTAAATATTGAAATTTGTATCCTAGTGAGATTTTTGATAGATCTCATTGGTTCTAGACTCTATAAGTACACTTTTGTTATTTGGTAATCAGAGGCTAGAGCGGACTGCCACGTTTTTAATATCAACGATCTCGGAATGAGAAACCCGATAGAAGCGTGTTGATCTCTATAAGACATGAAACAAACTTCTTTTGAGAAAAGCCTGAGTAGCTAGGATGGGTTGTGGTTTGCATCACTGGGTCCATGATGACTTGTATTCAATACCAGAATCATCTTTGTGATTACCGATAGATTATGAACTGACTCGGTTTCTGCCTAAAGTTATGTGGAGGGCTTCTTTCTTTTCACCATTTATCCATTCTTTTCTTTTTCATTCTTTAACCCCTTCAAGGCTATTCCAACACGTCCTCATTATCACCATGTTGGGTTTGTTCCGGTGATAACTCATGCCTTGGATAACATTCTTCCCAATCTGACTTTGCTCCTTTTTTCAATCATACCTATGGACTTCTATTCTATCTAATGGAGTGTTCCTGGGTACATCCCTCCGGTTCTGGCTGGATCATGGAACAAAAAATACCTATTCTTAACCGTCTTATAACACCATAAGAAACAACAGTTGGTCGGTCTTTGGAATTTCCATAGTAGCCATAAAACCATTGAAAAATCAATCAATGTGTTTGAGAAATCATTTATAACACATTGAGAGTTTTCTATATCACCAAAAAAGCTCCCCCATACACATATGCATCATATTATGAAAGAGTTTTGCACATGCGAGGTTGGGAACGCACTTATATTCACAAGATCTTATCCATTATTAAGCCATATAGATCACATTTTAATCACTATTCTCCCCTTCAAAAATTGCATATGTGTTGACAATTTTTGACTTATCAAGTGAATTAAAATACAAGTTAATGTACGTTGATGCACTTTTATACTAACCAAACAATGGGAGAACAGGAACGCATGCCGAATGAACTAATTATTATACTCCCCCTCAATAATAGAATAGAGTGAAACTTTTGAGTGGGAGTTTATTGAGCACACAGTTTTGAAAGATTTTGAAATTTCTTTTTTGATGAAAATTTCTTGAAAAATTGTGCTCAACAAGAAAATATGAGAGATATAACTGACTGAACATTATTTTCCTTAGTACTTCTCTTGAGCATTCAAAACTTTGAATGTTTATATGACTTTGCTCAAGATTGAGAAGATGTGAACTTCTCGTTGTTTAGGATAAATGTACATAAGTGAACATTTTCCTTTCTTTATAGTCCGAGTCCTAAGCTAACATTTACTTAGAAGTCATAGAGAAAAATTTGAAGAGACATGTTTTGAAAGCCTTTGAAAATCTTGCTCGGACTTCATTTATACACCTGTATCAATATTAATCAACATTTCTAGGTGCGTAAATATTATCGATTGTCGAGAGACATGTCGGAGAAGATTATTTTTGGTATTTTTTGAAAAGTTTTTGATTTTGTTTTTTGCTTTTATAGGTTTTATAATTTTATATTTTTCTTTTCTGATAAATATATACAAAGAATTACTGTGATTTTGCAAGACGTTCAAGTTCCTGAGGAGACACGCTTCGCATACCAAGACGACGAACCAAATAGTTGGATCGATCCACTGGAAGAGCTTTGGTGAAGTGATCGGTCAGTTGGTAATCAGTTTTGAAAAATACAATTCAATTGTACCCTTTTCTACGTGCTCCTTTATGAAATGGTAGCGGACAACGATGTGTTTGGTTCTTGAGTGTTGGACCGGGTTACAGGATATGGTTATGGCTAATTTCGAATCACAATAGATAGGAATCTTGTTGAAATGAAAGCCCTAATCCGTTAACTGTGTTTGCATCCAAATGAATTGGGCACAGCAAGCGGATAGAGACATATATTCTACTTCCGTGGTTGATAGCGCCATACAGTCTTGCTTTTTTGATGACCAGCTCACTAACTTTTTACCTAAGAATTGAGTTCGACTGGAAATACTCTTGAAGGTGTCTTTACATCTCGCATAATTAGCATCTGAAATTTCGGTTAGTTCAAAACCAGAATCCTTCGTATACCAGAGACCCATATTAATGGTTCCTCGAAGATAACGGAAGATCCTTTTAACCTCCTTGAGGTGCTTCTCGGTTGGCTTAGCCTGGTACCCAGCACATTAACAAGTAGCATGTACAATGTCCAGTCTTCTTGACGTAAGATACATTAGGGCACCAATCATGCTACAATATTTTGTTGCATTGACTAGAGTCCCATTCTTGTCAAGGTCAAGCTTGTCTTTGATCTCCACTAGAATTCCAACAGGATCACAAGTTTCCATTCCATGTTTTTTAAGCATTTTTAACACGTAGTTGGACTGGTTTATGAAGATGCCACGGGGGGATTGGTTAACTTGTAAGCCAAGGAAAAACATCATTTCCCCCATCATTGACATTTCGAAGCGGCTTTTCATAAGGTCGGCAAATAGCTGGGTATACCTAGGGTTTGTAGAACCAAAGATAATATCATCTACATAGACCTGTACCACTAAGATGTCATCGTCGAAGCGTCTTATAAACAGCGTTCGATTAATAGTGCATTTGAAGAAGTGATTCTATAGGAGAAACTTTGACAATTTGTCGTACCATGCCCTTGGTGCTTGCTTTAACCCATAGAGCGCCTTCTTTAACTTGTAGAGATAGCTTGGATGATCAGCATCGATGAAACCTTTAGGTTGACACACATACACGTCTTCTTTTAACGTATCATGCAAGAAAGCAGTTTTCACGTCCATTTGAAACACGATGAACGATTTATGTGCAGCATATGCCAAAAATATCCTGATAGATTCCATTCTAGCAACCGGAGCGAAGGATTCTTCAAAATCTATTCCTTCCTCTTGGCGGTACCCTCTCACAACCAGACGAGTCTTGTTTCGGATGACCGTGTTCTCTTCATCATGCTTGTTTTTGAATAACCATTTCAAAGTAAGGGGTTTTATGTTATCTGGAGCAGGAACTAACACCCATACATCAAGGCTTTTGAACTAGAGAATCTCTTCTTGCATTGAATCAATCCATACAGGGTCGGTCATAGCCTCTTTGACATTTCTTGGTTCCATAGTGCTTACAGTCAGTGCGTAGATGCACATGTCACCATCTGTTTGTAATTGATATCTTGTCAAAACTGGTCGTGAGGGTTCTCCTATCAATTATTCCATAGGGTGATCCTTAGTCTACTAATATTCATGAGGGTATGGTTGATAAAAGGTATGCATGTTCGATGGATCCACATATTGTGAAGATGATGATTCAGTAGCACTTGTGGATGGTAGAGAAAATGGGTTTTCGAATACATTTCCATCAAACATTGCATTGGGAACATTATCATTAACTATTTTGGGTTGGAGTGAAGCTTGATTTTCTTGTTGCTGAACATGTTGTCGTTGTGGTTCGAGCTCGTCAACATCCTGTGAAGTGTTTGGAATATTTGTAGCTTGAGAGGATGAATTTGTTGGTGTCGGTGTGGTGTCTGCTATTGTTGTAGATGTCGTTGCAGTCTGAAGAACTTGAGGTGCTTGAGCAGCCAAAACAGTTCTTGGAGCAGCTGACGGTTGACCACCAATATAATCATCATACATGACTTCGAATAGTAAATTCAATTCACTTTCAGTTGGTTTTGAGTTGTTATTGTTGATGAAGCATAAGTAAGATCGAGTCCTGAACTGATTTGTCTAGAATTCATGCTTTGAAGCCTGGGTTTTGAACTGCATTGTTCAAAAGCCATAGCTGAAAGCTCATCAAATGTCACATTCATTGTCTCCAAGATTTTCTTTGTCATTCGGTTGTAAACTCTGTAAGCACAGGAATTAGCAGAATAACCAATGAAGAAGCCAATGTCACCTTTTGTACTAAGTTTCCTAATGTCTTCACAATCATTCTTGGGATAACAGAGAGCCTCGAATACATGTAGAAATGAGATATCTAGTTTTCTGCCGTTAATGAGATGGTATGGTGTTTTGTTAAATTGTTAGTGAATGATGGAGCGGTTTTGAGTGTAGCACGTAGTAGCAATCGCTTTAGCCCATAAGAATATTAGAGCACACGAAAAAATCAACATAGTTCTAGCAGCCTCCACTAGCATCCGGTTTCTTCATTTCACGACTCCATTTTTCTAAGGAGTTCTCACAGAAGAAGATTTGTGAGAGATGCCAACACTGTCAAAGTATTCTTTAAGCACTTGATTCTTGAATTTTGTGCCATTGTCGGTTCTTACAATAATGACTAGAGCTTGTAAAAGGACTTGAATTTTCTTCAAGAAAGTCTTAATTACTTCTGGTGCTTCATCATTTGATCTGAGAAAGTGTACCCAAGTGTAACGAGAGTAATCATCTACTATTACCAGAACATACCGCTTCCTATTTATGCTTTCGACTCTTATTGGACCACACAAATCCATATGGAGAAGGTGTAACCTATGATTAGAATTTGGAACTGGTTTCGGTAGGTGAGATGCCTTTTTGCTTTTTTCCTTGCTCACATGAGGGATAAAGATGTTCTTTATGATATTTGAATTTTGGAAGACCAGTGACGAGATCGTTTTTAGCAAGGTCATTTATGGTGTCAAAGTTGAGGTGGGATAAATGTTGATGCCATAACCTAGACTTGGTAGAAGTAGCATGAGCCATGAGGCAATTTGGAGATGTAGAGACCATTTCATGGAGATTGATGGTGTAAAAGTTTGTTGTGCGATTTACTTTTAACAAATCAACTCCTTTAAGATTTCTAACAAAACATGTGTTTCTTCTGAAAGCGACCTCTAAATCTGAATCACAGAATTGCCAACCGAGAACAGGTTGTGCCCCAAGCCCTTAATGAAATAAACCCTGGTGATTAATGTATTTCCCTATTGAAGATCACTGTAACCCAAAATTGCAGCAACATGATCATTTCTGAAGCGGACAGTTCCCAAAAAAGTCCAGACAAAATTGATGAGAAGCTTTAGATTCTCGGTCATATGCTTAGAACAACCCGAGTCGGCGCACCATAAACAAATTCGGATAACCTGCCAAGAAAAGAAGTGGAATTTATAAACCGTTTGATTGTAGATTCATGAGGGTTAGAAGCATTTGCATCATCACCTTTAGAGCAGTCAGATTGACTCTCTGATTCACTAGATGTAATTATTTTTCTTTTAAGGTCAAAAATTCTTCCAGTTGGTGACCACCTAAGGCAAGATCTAGGTTTACTAGGCTTAGGTGAAGCAAGTCTTTCCTTGGACCCTACCTTCTTAGGTTTCTTGACCTGTGGCTTATGTTTTTTTTGATTTGAAAATTTTGAAACATTAGCATTGTGTTTACCATCACGAGAATTCATGTCATTCACATAATTAAGCACACAGACATCATGATTAATAGTAATTAAACATTGCTTACACATAGTACAAACAACTTAAGATTTATCATTCCAAATAGCAAGCTTAACGTTATTACATTCAGATAACATATGTTTCTTATTCTTAGAAAGTAGTAAATTCCTATGGTGTTCTTCTACTTCAACATATTTATTCTTGATGCAATTACTCTTAGACGTAGAGGGGACCCTATCATTCTTTGTATTGCTCCTATGTTGTGGTGTTCTGGTCTTAGCAGTGCTTTCTATTCCTGTAGAAGAAATACCATTTGAATTAGAATTCACATTTTTCTAAGAGATGACATGAGGTTGTGAAATAGTGATTGGATTTGTCCTAACGCTTGCTCTAACTTTGTTGATAGGAACAAATTTGTCTTCCTTAGAAGTCTTACGGGGATCAATCCTAAACATTCAAGGGGCAATCACTTTATCATTTTCCATAACTTTTGATTCTTTGGTGGTAGGTACCGAGTTTGAAGTGACTGGGTTTGACAAATCATTCGACTCAACATCCTTGGGAGGAAACCCTTTTGGTCATTCCGATTGAAACGCATTTGGTTATCGAACAATAGAATGGTTTCTAAGAGGTTGTAAAAACGGTTCCTCAAGATTGATTTGCAAACTTAGTATTCACACTCGTACCCTTTGCAGTATCCTTTGGTTTAGAAACCTTATCAAATAATTGAGCTCTTAACGTAGCATTTTCAAAAATGGTGTCATGTAATATTTCTTGTAAAGAGTCAATTATTAATTTGATTTGAGCCCGCATCACTTTGATAGAGTTTGTAACACCCCTAAATTGGGTCGCATCGGAATAAGGGTGGTTACTTCATAGATCAATAACACAAGATGTATATAGAACGACCAAAAAGTCGTTTAAACTGATACATTGGAATTAACAAAGTATTTGTTACATAACCCGAAGCTTCACTTGTCCACTTGTTCAAAATACAAAGATCTATTATAAGCTTTAGCGTAGGACAATTTTGTCATATTGCATTCTTCACGTTTTTTGTACCAATAATTCCAATGTCAGCATTATGTCAGTTTCCTTTTTAATGATACAATTTTCAAGCCTTTCTTTTATACGTTTAAGCTCAGTTTGGAGATCGAATGTATCTACAACAGAAGGATTTTGCACAATAGACATAATATTATGACTGACAACTGCTCTCAAGAGACGGGGCTTATAATTTTCTTGTTCTAAATCCTTGTGCTTATGCCAAGGATCATCAGCTTCTTTTGCAAGAGATTTAAAATCTCGAACAAATTTAGCTACATCTTTCAAAAATTGTATTTCGAAAATTTTGAACTCTAGCATCAACTTGGTTTAACGATGGAAATTTTATCTTTTTTACAATTTTTTTTGTGAAATCTTGTGAGCAGAAGATGACCAAATGTGAATAGTCTAATGTCAAATTTTCTGTTTAACACGTTTGAAGGGCACAATGGTGTAAACTACAAAACACTTAGAAAAGATAAAATAACTCATATAATATCTAAACTAATCAAAATCCAAAGTTGGAACGCGTCTGATGATGTTTTTTAGATTTACGCGAGTTAACTTCCCGGTAAATTGCCAGATTCAAACGTAACGTATAAAAGTCAGATAATGATCGGAAAAGTTTAAAATATTGACCTGAAATTTTTGGGGTGTGACAGTTTATATCTCTTTGTTTAATTGTTTCATTTTTAAGCGACTCTCTTGAGCAAGTTGCAGTGTCTCCTCCAAATCATACACAGCAAGAGAATCATGCTTTTCTAATAATACTTTGCCATTATACAAACTCGGTTGTTTCTACTGAGCTTGCTTAAGATAAAAAGGATTTTGATAACCCAAAGCCATTTTCTGTTCGGTGTGGTAAAAAAAGTCTGGCTTAGGTAAAAGCATGTGCATCTTTGAATCGATTGACCTGTTTTGACCAAAATATTATCTAGTTCCTTTATCTTATTCTCAAGTTGAATTTGTTTATCAAGAAGCTTTTCTTTGCTTATTTTGAAATCAGACTTCAACTTTTTCTTTTCTTCATTCAGAAAGGAAACAGTTGACTTTTCTTTTGAAAGCTGGTTATTTAAATTTTTGATTTCCTCATTCAAAGTCATTATCATTTTAGCATAACTTAAGTGAAGTGCATTTATCTTTTTAGTAAGGCATTGCTCTTGATAAACAGACTTTTGATAACACCTTTCAAGTTTATCATATTTGTCTTGGTTAATTTCAAAACACTTTTCTTGATTTTTATATCTAGCAAGCTCAATGGTCAATTTAGCATTTGTTTATTTCATTTTGTGATTGACCGTATTGACTTTCTCAACTTCAATGGCTAATATATTATATAATAAATCATATAAAGCACGTGTTTCCTCAATAGTAGCAGGATGTTGTTCTACTGTTCCCCCACTTTGTTCCACATTAGAAACCACAGTGATAACATTACTATTATTATGTTGTACTTGGTATGGTTTAGGAATGGGCTCGAGTAGCTCAATATACTGCTCCTCTTGAGTAAACATATTAAATATCTCATTATTATAATAATTGTCATATTCGTGTACCTCAGTTGATCCATCTGAATCATAGATGGGAGCTTTGTCAGTCTGAGTACCTGATGTTGATGCTTGCTGCAAATTAGCCATCAAGATGCAGTTTGCATTGACTTCCCTAATCTCATCAGGATCCTCTGGAGCAGTCATCAAATTAAACTCTTTAGCTTAGAGTTGGATTCCTACTTCTTCCTTTTGAGCAATCAACAACTGAGTCTAAAGATAAGCAGCATCCCTTCTCCTTGTTCTAACTATGTAGTTCCTAGCAAAATAACCCATTCCTCTGCAGTTGTAACACTATATCTAATTTTCGTTGTTCCCATTACCATTACCTTCAGCCTGTGCTGCTACAACATTACCATTCTGGTATTCGCTATTTTATACATATCTTTTACCTTGAAAAACGAACCCAAATGACCAAAAACCATAATTAAAATGGCAAATATATGTTGTTTTTGTGTTTGTGTATGTGCAGGTACGGATATCAAGAAAAGGACAAAAATAAAGACAAAATCGGACGAAACCAAGCACGGGAATGGAATGAGCGCGAGAAAATGAGTCCAACGGTGCTCCCGGATCCTAATGGGCCAGCCCGTAACCCATTCTATGAACCGGGCCAGCCCATACTTGATATGAGCCTATTAAAAGCCCAACAAAAAACCATGATTAAATGTTACAAAAATTTCAAGTGCCATGTTCATTGCTATTGTGGGATCAAAAATGTCTTTGGGATTAATCATTGGTTGTTGCATGTAGTTCTGGTTGAATGATAGTTGTGGGTTGTAGTTGTTGTTGGGTGGTGATTGTTGGATGTAGGTAATCTGTGATGGTTGATCTTAGTGAAACACTAGATAATTGTAAGGGTTATTGGAAGGATCATGTGTTGTTGCAAGTCATTCTGCTCTTAGTTCATTTACCTCCACCTGATTGTATTTCAAGAAATCATACAACTGAGTGTAATCTGCTGTATGCAAGTCCTTTGTTTGGTGAACAATGGTAACATGTCGACTCTATTCTAGTTATAGGTTGTTTAGAAACTTGAGATTGCTGGCAATCTTTTCTGGAAAATGTTTGTTTCTTTTGAAGTCATTCATTAGCTTTGAGAAGTGATGATAGTAAGACTTAATCGATTTCACCCCATTAGTGAAGTATAAACCGTTCCTAATCATTAAACAACTTAGGCCTTTTCTTTTTGGACATTCCTATTTCAGAACCTTTCATCATTTGCTAAACACGTAACCAGATTTCCTGAGCAGTTTCACAACTATCTACGACACCATAGATTTCTTCAAGAAGACCCAAAAGTATAGTTTGAATGGCTTGATCATCGGCTTCTACCTGTTTAAGCTCTTTTTCAGTGAGCTCCTCATCAGTCTGCTCATGAAAGGTTTCATTAACAGGAACTTCATGATCTGGATCACCTGGTTCAGGAATCATTCATCTGACATATGGACCATTCATAATAGAATTTGTAAATTAACTTTCCGTTTGCTCTACTCTTTGCTTAACGGAGAAGACAAGAAGACCATGGAACATAGTTCTCTATGTTAAGCATAGAAGGACGGGTTTAAGAACCAGCAACCTAAATGTCTTGTTGAGTCGACATTGCATAATTGATGTGAAATGATATAGTAGGATCGTTTTAGTGATTAGTGATTGTGAGATGTTCTTGATTGTTGTTTAAAGTGATTAGGTCCTTGTTACTTCACGGGATTTTACTAATCTTGATTAAACCGGTAAAATAAGTTAATACTTCACTGGATTTTACTAATCTAAGATAAAACGTTGAAATTAAGTTTTTCTTGAAATGTCACAAACCGCAATGTTACAAACCTCAGTGAAATGTCATAAACCCCACTGAAATGTCACAAACCTCAGTGAGATGTCATAAACCGTAGTGGAATTAAATGTCACAAACCTCAGTGAGATGTCACAAATCTCAATGAGATGTCACAAACCGCAGTGTTACATACCTCAGTAAAATATCACAAACCTCAATGAAATGTCACAAACTGCAGTGTCACAAACCTCAGTGAAATTTCACAAACCGCAGTGGAATGGAAATTTTGGTAGAGTTTTATTTCCCTAAAATGTAATAAACCATAGTGAAATGTAACCCTTGTATGTCACAAACCACAGTAAAATGGTAAAACACAAACCGCATTGAGGTACTAAAACACAAACCGCAGTGAAATGGTAAAACACAAACCGCAGTGAGGTACTAAAACACAAACCTTAGTGAAATGGTAAAACACAAACCGTAGTGAGGTACTAAAACACAAACCGCAGTGAGTGTACACAAACTGTAGTATTCAAAACACAAACCTCACTGTTCATACACAATCCTCAGTATTCAAACTTTTCTGAAAAACCAACTTTAAAATCACTTAAAAAACACACTTTTTGATGTTTTTTATCCAAACCTTTTGTACAACTAACTATATCTAGGCTAGATACTTCTTAAAAACACAAACTTTAAGGTTTTTAAACAAAAAAAAATGTTTCAAGAAAATATTGTACGAACCAAAAAAACCTTATAAAACCGTGGGTTTTGATCTAAAAAACGCCCAAAATCTTATCACTAAACACTCCTAGGATCTTGATACCACATGTTAGGCAATCAAATCATACAAAAACACACAAAATACATAGAATTTTAGAGAGAGAAAGAGTAAAAGGAAAAATGAAAGGCTTTCATAGAAGAGAAAAATAAGAACCAACACCCTCCTAACATGCTAGGAGGGTGGTATTAATACCCTAAGAGGATATTTGACACTTGGGCGTACATTGGGCCTTAATGGGCCGAAACTAACAACTTAAATGGGCTTTAGCCCTGATAAATAGGCCCAATTAGCTTAGACTAATTCCCGTAAACTATGGTTTCCTATACAAGGCTTGAAAATATATTTAATGACCATCACTTTTACTAAAAATGAGGCTAACAGTATAAAGAACACATAAACTTGTGAGGTTTCTCGATTCATGATCTCAGGAGGTTAGGGAAGCTCAAAGTATGAATAAGCCATAGTAAAGAGAGAGAGCGAGAGAGAGAGGGAGAGAAAGAGAGAGTATTTTCACTATTTTTAAAACTTTATTAAAAGGTAAAATGAAAGGAAAATATAATTTGGAGCTTCACTCTTTAATGTTGATTAGAGGGGAGTATTTATAGGGAAAACACAAGGGAACATTGGCCTAATTACATTTTTTGCCCTTATGTTTTAACTTAAACATAAACTAGTGTAGTTTCCATATAGACACCACATTTTTAATCCTAACAATCTTCCCCTAATGTAGTGGCATATGGAATTACTTACAATGTATCCTATAAGTACAAATAGCTAAATATATCTGCAGTTTGCTTTGTCTTCAACATGTACTTTAGCTTGAATCATTTCTTCACTTGTAGGGAATACAATGTAATCTGTATAAACTAAGTTGACTTCCCCCTAGTTAATACCGCATGTCTTTAAGCAGTTCAACTGCTTCCCCCCAAATAGACAACCATTTAAAGCAAATATGAAACTTGGATGTAGTTGACAAATCTTCTAACTATAGCGTTTAAGCTCGCAGCAGAATTTGTAGAAGATCAAGTAAACCACACTTAGCAGCAAATCTGACTTCTTCATGGCGGATTAGTAGCCAATCCATTCAGGGAAACATGCACATACCTCACACAAACAAGACATAGAAGTTAGAAACTATAAACTCTAAGTGAATTAAGTCCCATATGTTGTATACACCAAAGTCAATTAAGTCCCGGATGTACACATTTCTTCCCCCTGATTGTTGCAATCTATCGAATACTACTTACCTTCCCCCTGATTATATTCGATGACCATCGAAATAATCATAATTCAGTTACGTCTGAATATTCGATAGAAAAATCATGTGTGAAGTCGCTTCTCCTTAGACTTATTCAATTCCAACTTCGTATTCTGTCGGCTTTTTGTAATGATTACTGATGGAGAAAATATAGTATTACAAACTTGATGTTGATGTAGAATACCCCTAACTTGTGACTTATGTCTTGTGCTATCCACGAGACTCCAAACTTACACTGAATACTACAACGTAATTCCTTGAAGTAAAAGTAGACCAAAGTCTCTTGAAAAATCCTCAACTATGTGAGACACTTAGCACTACAACGTAACTCCTTCAAGTGATAGCAAATGTGCGCATTGAGCACCAACTTTTATGTTTATAGATCACACATTGCTAAATTTGTCAAGTCTTCATCAACACTGGTTATATGCTTGAACAAGTTATCTTTAAAAGTCATCATCCAACCAACTCTGACTTTTAAGATATGATAAGTGCACGCATCCGTGAAATCCCACTTCAATTTTAAATAAATGATAACGAATCATCCCCGAAATCAATTTGTGTGGTAAAATCCTGAAACTAGCCTTATGAACGGTTTTCGTGAATCTTTAATACGAATCGCTTTAAGCAATAAGTGATGTTTTTGTTTTCAAAAATTTATTAAATAATTCGGCCCTTTAACAAATTAAGTTTAAAATTCGGATCCATTTTCGATATGTAAGTATTCAGCCTAAACATATTGTGTTATTACGTCAGCCAATATTTTTGGTAACTAGTATTTTCCAGCCCATTAGGTTGTTCATTTTCGCAACCCACCACATAGACTTCACCCCCTTTCTGACATATCAGCCCAAAAATCACAATAAAGTTTGTATAGACTGAGTCGAAACAAATTCACATTCTAGCTAAGGCCCAATCATTTTGCAGTTATGGCCCATGTCTAATTTTGATATAAGACACACAAACCCTACACATCAACAACATTGACAAACCCTACACATTTTACATCCGCCACTTTTCTTTCATTTATCTGCTACTCCTAATTCTCCTCACATTCACAGCCTTTTTTTTCCATATCAAAACAACCTCAACCACTAAAACCAAATCATAATAAACACTAAACCACCGTTCTTGTTTAGTTAACATACACCCACGAAGAACTCAAGTCTTTTTCATCTTCAAGATCTTTAAAAGGTCTCGGTAGGGGATTTCATCTCTTCTTTTTGTGTTTTTTGAACGAAACAAAGAAAACAGAATAACAAAATTGTTATAACTCTTTCTTTATTTTCGTCTAGTAAAAAGATAAACTCCACTTTGTCACAGATCTATGATGAAAACATGTTAAATCTTTAAAGATTTTGGTTTAGAACCGAACACGAATCTAAGATCATTGAGTTCTTTTCCATTTATGTGTCGAGTCTTGTTGTGGAGATAAGGTGAGATTTGATTGAAGGAGGATGGGATATAGGTTAGAAAGGATTTGATTGTGGTTTGTATTTGGCTGTGATGTTGTAGTTGTGATTTATTTGTGTTATTCCATTTTCGACAGATTGGACAGCGTTGACTCGGTATGGACCGAGTTAACTCGGTGATGTAAATTCAGAATCACATCAAAATTGCAATTTTTATATTCACAGTCGAAATTTCATTTTCGATAACAAATTGTTGCTCATCGAAACTTATTAATCGAAATTAACTGTCTTGAGATTATTGAAAAGTTAAATTCGATATAGTTGTTTAGTGTAGACAAGTTATTTATAGCAGTGTGAGTTTGTTTTAAATTTCGGTACATATTTGTTCTTTTTCTCCCTTTCAATTTCATTCTCGACAAAACAATTTCAAAATACATTAAATTGTAGTAGTTAGAACAATTTCAGAAGCCATCTAGTTTGATCATTGACCAAAAGTCAACGTCGAATTTGACTTCCAAATTTGATGTTTGACCAGTTCCGAAATTATAAAAGCGGCAGTTAATATCGAAATTTGTTTAACTAACCAAAATTGATCAAATTTTATGATAAAATCGTAAGCAGCCAATATCGAATTAGTCACACATATCAAAAAAGTACAATTGTTGGGATCAAAAACTTCTTGATGCTGTTTGGAATTACTACTGTTCTTATTGATGTTAATGCTGCTCAGTCAAAGTTAGTGCTGCTGGA
>BQNB010004513.1:90088-107406 GCA_026074375.1 Tanacetum coccineum | reverse complement strand
CTTTCATATTAGAGATCCAATTCCATCTATCATACACAAAATCACAAACTTTCTTCAACTGATTCTCCTTAACATGGGTTTCTAAAGATGCACAGATACTTAATTTTTCATTTCTGATGAAGCTTTTAACCTCCTTTTGCATATACTTATTACACATACCCCATTCATTGCTGGTTTGTGTCATTTCCTATTAATTCATTACCCACAAATCCTTCTGTTATTCCTTCTTCATTATCATATACATCCTTTTCATCTAGGCATTCAGAGTTCCAGGTTTTCTCCCACAAATCTTTGAATATTTTAAACATACCTTGGCTCTAATTTTTAGAATCTTCCAGTGAAGGCTGCCTCTGGTTCTTTACAAACTTACTCACAATTTCAATCTCATTCTGCTTTTGAGTCTCAAGGTCCTCACTTTCTAAAATTTCCTCAAGAATGGCAAACTTATTAGCACTTCTCCTGATATCCTCCACAACCTCTTTATTAACCTTCCATGGACTCTTTGACTCTGCATTCTGAATGTCTACATGAGGCCTCTCCTTAGTAACACTATCCACTTTTGGTTGTGATTTCTCCTGTAGATCATCAATTATCTTTTTTCTGTGAATAGGCCTAAATTCCATCATTGGTTTAGGGTCATGTATTTTCCTTCTGTCCTCATTTCTTCCCCATTCAGCATTCTTGTTTCTGTTTCTACCTCCATTACCCATTCTTTTGAATCCATCATTTTGTCTCCCACTATTCCCCCTGACTCACCCTATTTTGACCCATCTCAGTATTTCCTGCATTATCAATGTCCTTCCTAATTCCACACATACTGTCAGGGTGTCCAAACACTTTGCAATGACTACATTTTGAGGGTTTCCAGCTGTATTCCACCTTGACAAATTTTGAGCAGATGTGCACCATGTTCTTACTCTTATAGCATATCTCAATCTTATCCTTAAACTCTTTCTCAGCATTAATCTCCACCAATACTCTAGCATACCCAAAATTACCAGTGCCTTCTTTACACAATCTAGTAGTAGTTTTATCCATGATTAGTGGATTACCAAGGTTACTAGCAATGACACTAATCCCCTTGACAGTCCATGCTTCCAAAGGCACATTATACAATTTTATCCAGCAAGGCAAAACTACGGGTTCATTTTTATCCATGATTATGCTAGGATCCCATTTTTGTACCATGAGAGGTTTGTTATTGACCATCTATGGCCCATTTTCTAGGACATAGTTCATACCATCATTTTCTCTGAATTTGAACAAAAACATTCCATTTTGAGAAACAATATCTTTCAGTCCATATCTCCCCCACATTCTAACCAGATTGTATCTCAGAATAAGACATCTTGAAACCCACAAAATGACCACACAGAGTGAGAGACCATTTTCTGCTTCCCTCAATTATTAGTTCCTCATCAAAAATAACCACTTCCCTACCATCCTCAACAGTAATAGGAATTTGACACAATTTGTTATCACCATTATCAACTACAGGTCTAACTATATTAGCAAATGTTTTACTGGTAGGTGTTTTACAATAGTCATTTTCATTCGCAATAGTACCATTCTGGCTAATATTATGCATATTCAAGTCAGAATTCATACCATCCTTTTGGTTGATGTTCCGGTCCATCTCATAGTTTTCCTCATTCTCATGCCTAACCTCATCACAATTGTCTGCTTTCTCATACTCCTTCTCCTTAGTGCCCTCCTCTCCCAAACTCATGTTACTGCATCCCTTCCTATTCATACTGTTGATCTCACTTAGCAATGGAAAGTCAAATTCAGTAACGTTGAATTCTTTACCATCAACTTTACTACCAGAACCTCCATCATCAATTCTACCATTATCCATACGCTTTTCAGATCCATCATCATCCTTACTAGACCCCACACCTCCCTTACTTTGGGTTAGATCACATACTGTATCATTATACTTGATTGGAATGCGTGTTTTCCGTTTAGGCCTTCGTTTAGTCGACATAATCAGACTAAATTGTGAAAAAACAGTGTGATTGAACAGTAATTGAATCAATCATGTGTTTAAAGCTCAATTTTGGCGCGAAAATTCAACAATGGCGGACTTCAGGATATTATCTCAAATTTGGGGAAAATAGTATCAAACGATGCGGATTGAGTTTATTTTGATGTTTAAGCAGTTATTAATGGTGAAAATTGAGTTTCATTAATGGAAGATTTGGCGGGTAAAGTTGTTAGATGAGAGAGAAACGGGTTTTTAATTCTTCAAAAAATAAGTTGAATATGATGGTCGATGCTTGTCTTTGGAGGAGTGGTTTTGCTCCAAATCTAATGACGCCTTCCATTTCTCCTTTTAACTCCAGTATTATGTGAGGATGTTAGATGCATCCGCTAGATTTAAGTTGTTGATATGAGTAATGAAATGTAGTCATTTTTGGAGGCAAATCCTACCGAAGGTTGGTTGGTTTAGTGAGAGATATGATGCCTTCCTGGTGGATACACTCGAATATCATGTGTGCTAGTATGCACCTTGACATTGAAATGTATTTTGTGAAGAAAATTTCGTCCTTTATTGATGAATGGTGAAAGGTCTCGTTCTTCTTTAGCTATATTAATGTAAGTTTAGTTTGTAGAGAAGAATTGTTTGTTGATGCAATTCTATGTAATGTGTTCTTAGCAGTGTGTTGGGGAGCTATGTGATGTCACATGCACTAATTTTGAACGTGTTAAACATGTTTAGAGTTAACATATTTCATCTTTTTTAAAAAAAATCAAATAAATAAACCATAACAAAAAAAAAAACAATCAAATTAATAAATCAACAAGTGGTTTTTAGCTGAAACTACCACTTAGTGACCCAAAAGAAACAAACGGCTTTAACATCAAATTCCTTTTGCCGCCTCTCAATAACGTGAATAAAACTAACACACTTGTTGAACTAAACGTTTGACCGCGTCTAACTGAATCAAATAATTAAGAAGCTTAAAAGATTTATTTTTCTAATAAAAATGCCGCCTTTATAGATGACATTGTAGCCGAAAACATTAAGACATGAGTTAGAAAAATGCACCTTGCCAATGTTTAATAACACATAAACAAACATTATATTCCTATTCGTAAGGAAGGATCCTTTACAAGGTAAGTAGAAAGTTACTTTACCATAAATATGTTTGCATTATTACTTTACCATAAATATTAGCGTTGTTTATATAATTTGTAGCAAACAAGTTTTGAAAACCCGCGCTTTGCTGCGGCGAGTTTTTGTTATTTTTTTCGTTTAAGGTAACCTTTTCTTTTTCAATATCAGGAGTTGCTTATCGTTTTCAAAACATCAGAACCACCATAACCTATAGAGGTTTAAACCCATAGAGAAGTAAGATATTGACATCTTAGTTTGCATCTTTAATAGTAAGTTCTGTTTAGATCAAGTGATTTGAAACCATAGCGAATTACTGTGATGTATATTAGCGTGTCACTAACTAAAATTCACTTATAAAAAACAAGAGAGCCAATATTCGTATGACTCATAAGGTTGAACATCCAAATTCCTCCTTCTACAGAATTAAACTTCTGAATATTCTTTCGCTACAGAAGAAAAACGAAGAATAATGGTCGAATCCTCGAGAACAGTGATCACAAATAGGACAAGCCAAAGACGGATTAAAGCGAGACATTATCTACGAGACAAATTCGATATGAGATAGGTAATACGATCTCGAGATAAAGTTTCACAAGCAAAACGTTTACTTAATGGAAATACTTTTTAATCCAGCGAGTAGGAGGAATTCCATTTTATGGGAGGATAAGTCTCATTAACATAGATCGAACATCCTTGACTTGTAAAACCCATCTCCATTTAAGTCCCAAAACCATCTGTCATCCGATTAGATAAAATAACCTGTATCATGTAATAACGATAAAGCTAGATCAAGTTGTTGTGACTTACACCTCCTCGGACATGACGACGAAAAGAAGAGGAGATAGACGTATTCATCTTATCAGCAACTGATATGTCTTTATTCTCTTCAAGAGCAAACAAACGAGGAAAAGAAAGCTTGAGAAGATTATCGCCAATCCAAAGATCTTTCCAAAAGTTTGTACTGTACCTTTTCCCACACGAATCTTACATGAGAATGTTGATCGACACTGTGACTTTAACGGGAGGTTAACTTCAAGTTATGATGGAGCTCCATGTCCGAATTGAAAGCAAGCAGAAGACACATGACCATTCAGCATTTAAAGCAGATATATTCGTCCATAGGAGTTATACATGAGAAAGGTAGCGCCATACCCACTTGAAAAGAAGACTGTGCCAATTGAGAGTGAAGAGAAGAAACTAGAAACTCCCAACCCTCTGAATTTCTTAGAAGCAAGCACCTTAGACCATTTGACCCAAGCAATCTTTCTATCACCCTCTTGAAAGCCATTAAAAAAATTCCTACGCAGACTCTCCATATAATTAAGAGTTTGGGGAAACCTTGAAAAATCGGAACGTTGTAGAATGGAGTGGAGCCAAGAACAGATTTAAATGGGTAAGCAAACCCCCGACTGACATAAGGTATTATGTTTCCATCTAGACAAACCTTCTTCTTCATCTTATTATTGTCTCGTCCCTCAAGCTTTTTAGAACGGACATTTTTCCTTCCTACTAAAATACCAAGTATTAAAGGAGCTTTCTTTATCAAACAACCAAATAGACTTAGCGCTTCAGCCACATCAATTATATGGGGATACCGACTCCAAGAAGTGTTTTCTGAATATTTATTGACATACCAGAAAGTAAGGAGAAGCATCGCAAGTATATTCATGATACCCTTTTAAGTTAGAATGAGACATACTCCCAATAAATCACCGCGTCGTCGAATATGAATAAATGAGACAAGTAGTAGAAGTGTAATCTTTATCTTTGATAATTCCCGCTTCAAATGCCCGGGAAATGGATTAAGTCGGAGAGAATCCTTATATGAGTAAAAACAATAAGGGAGCTAAGGGGTTCCCCTGGTTTCAAGCCACGGTTATAAATGAAAATTCAGAAGTCGGACTCCCGTTAACTTAAATAGAGGCCTTACTGAAGAGCTGACTTCCACGAAGCCATGAACACCATTTATGGGACCGTATCCAAAGAGATGTGAACATCATCAAGGTAATCCCATCTACGGAATCATAAGCCTTTGGCGGAAATCGACTTTAATATAATCATGGCTTGTTGCTTTTTAAGTTTGACCGAGCTAAGTTTTCATTGATATAAACGGACCATCGAGAAATATGTCTCATTAGGAAGGATGCAGTCTGAACATTCTGAGATGAGATTCCGAAATAACCGAGGAAAGCCGAGAAGCTAGGATCATAGTAACGACTTTGGGTAAAGGCTTTCCAATTAAATGATGGGACGGTAGTCACTTAAACAATTTCGGATCAAGAACTTTAGGCTATGAGGGAACAAACGAAGAGTGAATCAAATTGCAAAATCTCCATGATCAAAAACCCATTTCAAAGCTATGCTAAAGTCAGGACCACAACGGTTCAATACTTACGAAAAAATTCGAAAGTAATACCGTACGGCCTAGGGATTTATCAACTATACAACCCCACCACGGTTGTGCGATTTCTTCATGTGAGATCAAGATTCCAATTCTACGATTGATATTATTGAGGACGATTAGGAAAAGGAAGTTATGTTACCTGTTAGAACACGGGTCCTTGGAATCTGTCCGTAAAAGTGCCTTCTAAACTCTTGTTTACAAGATCAGGATTTCGACAATTTCAATCTCCCATTCTACCATAATACCCTCTTAACTGTTAGATTGGGCGCATTTTTTTGTTTAATGATAGCATGAAGTATTTGGAGTTCTCGTCCCCTCGATTGCCCAGCGAATGTTTGCCTTTTGCTTGATTTTCGCGTTGTTTTAAAAGATACTTGAACATGTGTAATTGTTTCAAGACTTCCAACCGAGACAAAGAATGGTTGTCGGTGCTCCTCCTTGATTAACACTTTTCAATGTCACACAATTTAGATTTAAGATCTTTGAAAGACCTACTTCTGATGTCTTTTAAATCCAAAGTCCATGCTGAATCTCCTTCTTCAAATTTGAAGCTTTTTTTTAAATACGATTCATAACCATTGGAATCATCAGAGAGTAAAGAATTCTAAGATTTTGAGACCAAGTCAATCGAATCCAGGAGCTCAAGCCTTGAGTGATAAAATCGATAATGGAGTAGGAGCCTAAAAATCAGAAAGACTTCTCGTAGTAAATATAGGCCTGTGGTTGAGACGGTGAAGATCATGACAGATAGCCGAAATGAGAGGAAAAGCTGCTAAGTAAACCGTTTTGGACATAAAGAAACCTGATATTAATATTTACTCATTCTTGGTAGCCGAAGGATGGCCCATGTGAAGAGAATACTTCCAAGTGGTTATCGTTATTTTAAACCCGAATTAGAAAATAAGGAATTAAACGCGCTGTCGCCATTTGACTATTTAAACCGATACCCTACAGTTCCTCTAATACATCTAACTCGTTGTAGTCCCCCATAATTAAACTTTCTCCATTCCTACTTAGCTGATAAAGAGATTTCGAGAATAACTAACATCATCGTTTAGATGAAACAGATTGGGGGCATAGACCTGAAATATTTAATAACTTCTGATTAGTGGCGGTATTCACGTCCCCATACAATGCTATAAAATTATCTGATTAGTATGATGATCATTCTTGTAGAAGAATTTAGTTATCCCTAAGCGCAAAGAATACCCATTCTGAGATTCTACTAGCCTCACTAATTATGTGTCGAAAAAACTAGTTTCCCATAGAAATTTAACCTCCATAGCCGAAACAATCTCCATTTAGTTTCGTGAATAGACAAATAACTTTCTTTATGTTTCAGAAATCAATCCTTGATCCAATCTTTCTTAGGCCTTGATCCTAGGCCTGGATATTTAAAGAAGAACAATTCATCGAAAAACTAATTGTTCTCATTGAGTTCCAATAATCTTCTCCATGTTTTAGTACACCTTCATAGAAAAGCCCATTGTTTGACCCCTACCGTTAAATAATTTCTGTCTAAATCGCCAATATGGAAACCGCCTTCCGTGATCTTAACCCATTACTATACTTTTCAGAAGAGACTCTGTCCACGGTCGTTTTCGCTCTTTAGATACTTTCAAATTACTCCTGCCGACCTTCTAGGAGGTTCGAAGACCTTCAGCTTCTGGAATATCTTGATTATTACATGCTTTGGGTATCATTGGTATGTGTGGAAACCGGAGGGGTAGGATAATCAAGGGTTGCTGGTTGATGTATCCGTGGGTTTTACTTCTTTAGTGGTTTGTCAAGTAAGGCGTATATATTGCAAAGGAATAAAGATGATACTATTATCATTGATTACCATGTGAGCTCGAAACCTGTGAACTTCACCGTTATCGCCAAAGTATGTGTCGAAACACTTCACTAGCATTTCACCTCTGTGTTTGTTCAGGTTATTGATGTTCATTGATCTAGCTGGAAAGCTACGCGCCCGAGAACAATTCTTTCTCTAGGAAATTCTTTGAAGGATGGGGACAAACAAAAAGTTCTTGGCACGAGCACAAAAACCTTCCTTTTACAATAAGCTTTAAACTTTACAAGATGTTCTTGTATTTGGCCGTACTTCCCATCTTCTATTAACAATATCTCCCCCGTTACGCTCCTCGCTGTCCTCCTCCTTCTCGCTTCAAGTTGACGAGGTCTAGGCATTTAAGGAAATTTCAATGTCAAACAAATAATGTTCCTTTTTAAGCTGCGAAATCTGTCTTGCGTTACAAAGACGGCGAGAGAAAACACGAGTAGTAACCTCAAATGTTTGATTCAATTTAACTTAGGTGATTTCAATTCAATCATTACACAATCCTCTAGGTAAACAACGCGGTGTTTTGTTATGAAAAAACCCTCGTTAGTAAAAGTACATGTGTTATTAATGAAGAAATATTGAGGGAGAAGAGTGTTGTTTATAATTGTAGCAACAAAAGTTTTGAAAAACCGCGCTCGTAGCTGCGTTTATGGTTTTTTTTTAGTTTAAGTTTAAGGAACCTTTTCGCTCTTTTTCAATATCTGCGCCGCGCGGCGGCGCGCTCGCGCTTTTCCAAAAATCAGTCCACCTTAACTTTAGAGGTTTAACATATAGCGAAGTCAAGATAAGATATTGACATCTTGTTTGCGATTTTTATAGTAAGTTTGTTTAGAATCAAGTGATTTGCTACAATAGCGACATTGTGTGAACGTTATTAGCGTTGTCACTAACTAAAATTCCATCTAAAAAAACATACTACCATTTAACAACTCACCTCTCGCGCTCGTTCATACTGATATACACCACTTGTGATTTGTTTGTCTCGATTTGTAAGCAAATGCTATGTACATAGCACCATCCTCCAACATTCCTTTGTCTAAGTAAACCTACAAAAAGAGGGATCACATAAACCCATTTACTCATTAATATTCAATTTAGAAAACTTAGCTAAATGGGTTGAAAATGTCAGCTGGGTTAAAAGTCAAACGGGTTAAAAGTACATAACTCGATTATGACTGTCTACAATCCCTAGATTGTTGTATATTCTAAGATTCAGATGATTGCCCTAATGCGACTCTTTTTTTGCAATCATGATGGTCATTTACAGAGAATAGGGAAAAAGGCGCTTGCACGAACCAACCCAAGCTGATGTGGACCAGTTTATGAAACAATTTAAAACCAAACTGCCTTTCATATTTTATATGACAATAAATATCATCAGTTACACACACAGGGTCAGAGTCAAAACCAAATTTTTTTAAGATGTAATCAAATTCAATTTTTTGATTAGACCAATATAACCTAGTGCCTAACCTCCAATATGGGATGAAAGTCAAAATTAAACTAACAAAATACACATGTGGCATACCTGTGTGAAGTGTCCTTGCGTTTTAGCGTTCATTTTCTGGAACATTTTGGCGGTCCATACTTGTACATGTGAACAGCGCCACCGCTTTATATCTACAGTCAAAAAAAGAATTGGTTCAGCATCCAACAACAGTATTAATATGATTTTATTGACGCTGTGTTGCTGATTACGCTTGACCAACAAAGATAACTTAAATTCAGCATGAAGCTCGTTTAGCAAGAACTACAATCGTAATATTATATTCCAAATAATGACCTTCATATTCTATAGACCCAAAATGTAGCAAGCAGAGGGGCAATCACAATTGGGTGAAATCCACACTTTAAACATTAGAGAACCTAGTGACGTTTACGTTTATATTTTAATTATCCAAAATATATTGATGTGAAAGTGTAGCCTGCATTTTGTGCATTTACATATAATAATGGTTAAAAAAAAGTCAAGTTCTATTTTGATTTTAATATGTAGCTTGATCATCAATTTACATACTGATCACTTCCAACGTTTAAAAACGAAATTACAGCGTAAAACTTTTTTTTATTTTCTACTAATGATCCCTTCCAAATTTACTTATCTACGCATATTGATATCATTTAAGTTAATAAAAAGTAGAATATTACCTTAGCAACTCCAAGTACCATGGTAGTGGCACAAAAAATGACATGTACAAATGTCGCCCAAAATTGAAGTTAAAATGTTTGGTTGTGTACCAATGGCAAGATGGGTTGGTATACATATTTCGCTTATGATACGTTACGAAACCGTTAACAATAATCCCAACAACATCAATTTTGAAAGTAAATTTGCCAAGGAAAATAATAAGACATAACAAAAGAATATTTACAAAGCTTACAACTTATTGAAGGGAAATAAAAAATCTATCCTATCATAATTACCAAGCATCTAACTTATTACTCGTAAGTTGTATAATCTTAAATTTCAATTCAGAATGGTATAGTATGTAGTTTTTTGGATCATGAAAATGCTTATAGAACATATTTGCTTAGTTAATTAATCATTCGATTGAATAAAAACAGATAGAATTCAATTTATAATATGGTGCACAAAGTTCCTTGAAGCTTTTTAATGGGCCGACCCAAAATGGGAGCCCAATGGGCCGGTTACTGTAGCAACAACGTCAAAACGACGTAGTTTTAACTCATTCTGCGGGTTGTTAATTTTTTTCGCATAGTTGCGAGGCATTATTATTTTTTATTTTTTTTATTTTGTGTGGTTTTATTTTTTCAGCCTCAGGGTTTAATAGTGTGTTTTTTTTCTTATTTGGGCTTTCTGTGTGGGGTCATGTTTTAAAGGTTTTTTTTTTGCGTATACGGGGTTTTTTAATATATTTTTATGGAGAATCATAGCGTTTTTTTTATTGCATTTTGTGTGGTTTATTTTATTCGGTATCATATTTAATGTGCGGGTTAATTTTTGCGTATAATTTTATTTTAATTTTTTTTCTATTTTTTTCTTGTGCGGGTTTTTTTTTTCGGGTCTCAATTGTTTAATATTTTGTTTTTTTTGTATATGGCGCTTATGTGTTGGGTCTTCGTCGCGAGTATTTGTTGTATATGAAATAAGTCAATAATCTTTTTGTTTTTTTTTCTTATCTTTATGCCAGAGCGATTTTTTTTACATTGCCTACAAAAATTAGAAATAAAAAAAAAAAAAAAAAAAAAAAAAACTAAGTGGGCCGGCCCAAAATGGGAGCCCATTGGGCCGGGTACTGTAGCATGCCGGGGTACTGTAGCACGCTGCCAAAAACGGCAGCGTTTCAACTCAAATATAGTATATATGTATAATATGTAGCTTGATCATCAATTTACATACTGATCACTTCCAACGTTTAAAAACGAAATTACAGCGTAAAACTTTTTTTTATTTTCTACTAATGATACCTTCCAAATTTACTTATCTACGCATATTGATATCATTTAATGCAAAGAGAACACTATACTTGGTATATAAGTTAATAAAGAGTAGAATATTACCTTAGCAACTCCAAGTACCATGGTAGTGGCACAAAAAATGACATGTACAAATGTCGCCCAAAATTGAAGTTAAAATGTTTGGTTGTGTACCAATGGAAGATGGGTTGGTATACATTTTTAGCTTATGATCTTTACGAAACCGTTTTAACAATAATACAACAACTTCAATTTCGAAGTTAAATTTGCCAAGGAAAATAATAAGACATAACAAAAGAATATTTACAAAGCTTACAACTTATTGAAGGGAAATAAAAAATCTATCCTATCATAATTACCAAGCATCTAACTTATTACTCGTAAGTTGTATAATCTTAAATTTCAATTCAGAATGGTATAGTATGTAGTTTTTTGGATCATGAAAATGCTTATAGAACATATTTGCTTAGTTAATTAATCATTCGATTGAATAAAAACAGATAGAATTCAATTTATAATATGGTGCACAAAGTTCCTTGAAGCTTTTGCAAGGCATCGTAGACAGCACAAATCTGGTTATAGTTTTTGCACAAATTTGGTAGAGTGAAAACAAATAGAAAATAAATTAATGGAGAGTATTAATTATTGCCCAAACCTGATTCGTTGCTGCAATTTCGCTTGGAGCAGGACATAATTACCAGGATTATCAGCAATCAACAATCAGTTGACATAAGTGTAAGAAGAAAATTGTCGTTGCTGTCTAGGCGCACTAATGACAGCATTTGCAGCAAGTAAATTAGAGCTAGCAAAAATACCGGACCCTGCACTTCCATAGATAATCACTATCCAAAACAAACTACAACATTTTTAGAAAATAAGTTTACTTCTCGCTTACATGTAATGTAAGCGCTCCGAGTGCAACCCACTCGCATATATTCCAATTGCAACAGACTCCCCACAGTTCAAGTGGCCATCTTTGTCCACATCACCCTATAAACATATCTTCCGTCATTATTTGTATATTACACATGAAATACGATAAATAATTTTTTTTTTGAAATATAGTACTTACAGCATCCATGAGAATGATCTGATTTGGGAATCCGATGACCTTTTCAACTTAGCGATGTTTATTAGAAGGCCGTTCCTGCAAATCATCAGCATCCGAAAACTATCTACTACAGGAACTTTCGTTTTGTGTTTTCAAAACAGATTACTCATTTGCAAAACTGCATATTCAAATTGTAAGCCTCGCCCTGCTTCTTAAAGACTCTTTTCCAATTATTTGTTTTTGGCAGACACAATTATCACAACTTACTCCAAAACGCAGTCCCAAACACCATGTCTAAAATTGCTTTATACATCGATCTTACAACAGTAAAGCGTTGCAGGGTGTAAATAATCCCATTTATTTCTATTCATTTACCTCTGCCCAAATAAAAAGTGCGCTCGTCATTCGTTTCCTAAATATAATATAGAACAAAAAAGTTCGGTTTGACTTGTTTTAATATCTACAACCATTTCATATTTACACAACCTGCTTTCGCCCCGGAAATTTAGAACTCGAAGTACCAAAAGTTTTAGAGCACAATTTTTATTATTTAGTGACCATACCTGTGACAATCAGACCTCTCATGGCCATGTTCTGTCTCTATTATAATCGTAATCTCGGTCCCGCTCTTTTTATCCCTATCCCTGTCACGACATCTGCTTCCACGTCTATTCTGTCTATTCTTGCCGCTCTCTCACTCATTCCTGCAATAACCGATTACAATACTTAGCACTGATATTTAACACAATGCTAGTACTATTAAATCTTTCTATTTATTCAACTACTATTGATAAAATATTGAC
The DNA here is from genome assembly GCA_026074375.1 of Tanacetum coccineum. Lineage (NCBI taxonomy): Eukaryota > Viridiplantae > Streptophyta > Magnoliopsida > Asterales > Asteraceae > Tanacetum > Tanacetum coccineum. The sequence goes on along the minus strand of BQNB010004513.1, from coordinate 94,746 downwards.
ACACGAACTATAGGCAAAACAGACTTACCGAGAAATCTCTCTGCTAGTATCACAGCGGCTTTTTGATAGTACCCCCCGCTTTCTCTTTTGTTGGTTAGGGTGCAATTCTCCCTAAACCACCATTACCGAGTGCCATATCTTTCTCCTACAATTGTTACAAATCGAAATAACTAATCAACGATACGAAACCGTTCAGCAAATTAAAATAGAGCAAAACAACATACGTGTAACCTCAAATCGTCCTACGGTTCTCACCAAAAACGTGCGCCTCAAAATCCCATTCTCCATAAAAATGTGTACCCCAGAAACTGAAAAAGAAAACTCCATATTAGTTGAAATTTCTCATGAACAAAACATATCAACAACCTTAATTTCCAAAAAATCAACAATTTACATTCTCATGCCATTTTCCCCTAATTAAAATAAAACCAATCAATAATCAAATCAAGACATTCATAATTACTAATACATTTCAGCATGATGACTTAAAAAATAAACTTAGAAACAAATGCAACTCACTTAAGAAGGTGTGGTCTAGCTTACCCGAACCCACCCATCGTATCCCCTAAACCCACCCGTTTCAGCCCAAATCTCAGGCCCAAACCACATCCATTTCAACAACCAAATGCACCCACTTCAGCCCCTATTTCAACACCCAAATCCACCCCCTAAAGTCACCCATTTTAGCCCCAAATTCACCCATTCCAGTCCCTAAAGCCACACGTTGCAGTCCCAATTTCAGCCCCTAAACCCACACATTTCAGCCCCCGTTTCACCACCCAAACCCACCCATTTCAGCCCCCAAACGTACCCACTTTAACCTCTATTTCAACACCCAAGTCCACCCCTAAAGTCACCTTCGTCACTGGGTTGATTGCATAAAACTTTGATACTATTTTGGTTTTGAGTAACAATCTCTATTTACACCCATATAGATCCTCAAAATTTCACAAAGTGTAGATAAGCATATTTTCCAATCATGTACAATAGAAAATGAATTAAAGCATTATATTATTCAATGGAGTGTAACATAATCCAACGTTATAAATTATCAAGCAGAAGCTATATATAAATTAGCAAGAAAATTACCTTAGCAACAACATGTAGTGTTTGTACTCACATTTTCAACAGTAACTCGAATTGTATATACAATTCTTTATGTTTTTTCGATAGCTTATATGTTTGTACAATTCTTTATGTCATAGTTTTTCCTCATTACGCTTCGAGCTCACATTTCAGCATAGGAATTCCCAGATAACTTGTATGTAAATATGAATCACATGTTCATCTTGCGTATATGTTTGTAAATTAGGTAAAGAAAATAAGGATGTGGTACCATGTAAAATGTATAGTAGACTGTGATGCGGATATAGACATGGACCAGCCTTCTGATATCAAGCCGGAGTCATAACCAATTCGAACTTGAGCCATATTGATCTCAATTTCGCTATTTTATCTCTGCATTAAACACATCCTTAGTCATCTAATTCATCTCTCGTAACTCTTTTAACCACAACTGAAACTCCACTCACCAACGCCGCCTTATATGCAGACCCTAACCCTCCATTTCCAAGCACCTCGGCTGCAACCTTCATCAGGTCTTGCAACCTAAATACTCCCTTTTCTTTGTTTACCATCACCATGTCTTCCACTGATTTCCTCTGTGGGGGGCCGAACTACTAATCGTCGTGTTTGGGCCACGCCTAAGATGCATATTTGTGATTTATATTCTTTTTTCTTCTCATATGCCTGCCCCAAATTTTCCAAGCCCTGACAAACACTGGCTCAATCTTAACAGCAGCTTCAAGCTGAAGTATTCTCTTGTCATTTTTCTCTTCGCGGACGTAAGTCACACCCAAAGCATTCTATACCTGCACCAGTTTCAGATATATAAAATCAATTTAATCACTATTTTTAAGATCAATAATGTTCAATTATTTATTCCTAAAGAACAGAGAGTTAAACATTGGTCTAGAAATTTATACTTATCCACTTGCAACGAACGAATTGGCGAACTACCAGTGTAGTAACCAAACGCTAGAAATCAAGATGCTAATTACTCTCAAATACCGATGCAAAATACCCCATATTCCACAGGGACTAATAAAATAAGAGTACTTACAGCTTGGATTGTTGAGCTTCAAGGTCCTGAAACAGATGTACGCCTTCGTTCCACATGTAAGTAGCATATAAAGCCTGCATTTCATTCCGTACAATCATAACAGAAGCAATATGTATCACGATTAAGAACAATTAGAAAGCTTAAAACCAAAATCGGATAAAATCTAACAATAGATAGAAGTGAATAAAATCTAACCTTCATCACCGTCATCCTCATCCTCTTCTTCAGACATCAACTTCAACCTCTATATTAGGTTAGCTACGACATAAGGTTCATCTTTATGTCTCTGAGCCATAACCTATACATTATAAACAAAAAACACCATTAGCGTCTTACTAACTTCATCATTACTTCCATAACAACTGATTCTTTTTCATCAAAAATCGATTCTTGTCGATAAAAATGCATACTTTCTAAGTGTGGTATCTAAATTTCTTGCATAAAATATCAAAAAACTGCATTTTTTAACCAAACTAAGAAAATTAAAAACCCACATCAGAAATCACAGTTTGAAATCAAAGTACATCATATCAAGCATTGAAAACTAATTATTAAATCCAAATTCACCATTTTTAACTCCAATCAAAATAGAGAAAATCATTATTCTAACCTGAAATCACACAATTTCCATAACGATTCATCAATATAACATATAATCACACAACACCACTTCAACCAAACTCAAACCCACCACTTGAATAACAATTTGCATACTAATTTAAAAGAACTCATACCTTTAATCTTTGAGGCGGTGGTGATGATTGTATATGCTATGCAGCCGGATGTATTTGTGATGGTAGCGGTGATCGAATCAACCTGTGTATGAGGCGGTGGATCTTTAAATTATGTGTGTTTTTTGTTTTGGTGTGTGTATCATTTGAGCGGTGGGAAGTATAAAAAACAGTAGAATATTATAAGAGTAAAACACTGTTCATTCGAATTAGAATAATAATATTTCAATGTTACTGTAGATTTTGTGAGTGTAAACACTACACTAAACGTTCTTTTGTATAATAGTAACGTACTTTTTGTAGTTGTCCGTTTTTTATTAAAAAAAATTATTTTTTTATCCACGTTAGTTATTATACCTACATTTGTAAGTCATAATGGTTATTGTTTTCTCGATTTCCAAGAGATGATCGATATAACTCGTTAAAATGTTTAACAACGTAAGTTATACCTAAATGTTGAGGTAATTTTAGTGTCATATTAACCCTTTATTATAAAACATACATTTTGCATTGTACAGTAAAAGCTACGGTGCTTATACTGTACAATGGTTTGGGCACTTTGGGCCGGCTTAATTTTTTATTTTTTTTTTAATTTTTGGCATAAAATAGGGAGGAAAAAATATTACAAAAGTACCGATTCAACTTTAAAATAATCGAAATAGTCACAAACAAACAACTTTAAATTGCATTAAACAGTGTCATTTTTAAAAAAAAAACCGATATAGCAAAAAAAAAAACAAAGTTTTAAACATGAGGCCCAACACATAAACCCATATAAAAAACAAACTATTAAACATGAGACAAAAAAAATTCGCAAAAAAAAACAAAAAAAAGTATACTTTTTTTTTACCGCCCCGCAACAACGCGCGGGACATAAACTCATATAAGGAAAAAAAACAAATTATTAAGCATGAGACCGAAAAAATAAACCTGCACAAAAAAAACTAGAAGCTACAGTGCTTATACTGTACAATGGTTTGGGTCTGGGCTCCCACTTTGGGCTGGCCCAATTTTTATTTTTATTTTTAATTTTTGGCATAAAATAAGGGGGAAATATTACAAAAGTACTGATTCAACTTTAAAATAATCGACATAGTCACAAACGTACAACTTTAAATTGCATTAAACAGTGTCATTTAAAAAAAACTCATATAGCCAAAAAAACAAAGCTTTAAACATGAGGCCCAACACATAAGCTCATATAAAAAAAACTATTAAACATGAGACCAAAAAAATTCGCAAAAAAAAAGTATAATTTTTTTTACCTCCCCGCAACAACGCGCGGGACATAAACTCATATAAGGAAAAAAAACAAATTATTAAACATGATACCGAAAAAATAAACCCGCACTATTAAACATGAGACCGAAAAAATAAACCTGCACAAAAAAAACATATAACCAAAAAAGAAACCTTTAAACATGAGGCCCAACACATAAGGTCATATAAGAAAAAAAACAAACTATTAAACATGAGACCGAAAAAATAAACCCGCACAAAATTAAAAAAAATATAATAATAATAACAATGGCTCGCAACAACACGCGAAAAATTAACGTCCCGCAGCAACGCGCGGGTAACCCTGCTTGTATATACACATTTACCATTACACTAAATGCCAAAATAGTAACGGGCTTTACTGTTCATCGATGAACAGTGTAGTCCACATCGGTCAGGCCCGGTGGTTACTGTTCATCGGCCCAAAAAAAACTTTATACCGGTGGTTACTGTTCATCGGCCAAAAAAAAAACTTTATACTCTCCCCCCCCCCCTTTCTTTCGCCAAAAATAAGAAAAAAAAAATAC